>LUGF01041148.1:158682-175031 GCA_001625245.1 Calycopis cecrops | reverse complement strand
AAATTGCGCTTATAGCGCACAGTAGTAGACTTCGGGGGATCTAGGTGGTGACGGTGGAATTTGGAATTTCGGCGCGAAGTCCTATAATGGAATTCAGCTGCAGGTATTAATCCGAATATAAATCCGAAGAGTACAATATACTTTTGGTGACCTACGCCTATGAACATTGTCATAATTATTATACAGATTTGTTCACTTCCTTCGCTCCTAATGCGCCAACCGCACACAACACGATAGTGTAGCTGTCATTTAATAGCAATATAAGTAAGCCAGAGATGTCTCCCTGATCATGCTAGCCCTATTTGGCAGTGGCATGCTGGTACATCTTAATAAATCGTATAGTTCTACTAACACTCCGTTCCATGAGGATTGAGGCGGAGGCTTACGGGAAGCCACAGTCCTGGGGCCCCTTAGGCTTAAGGGGTCTTAAGATGAACTAAGAAGGAGGGGCCAAGCCTTTGGCCTCGCCAGAGCATAATCCGGCGCTGCATTCGTCCTTCTTCTCGTCTGACTGGACAGAAAACGAAAGATCTTAAATTCACATTTCCCAGATAACTTAATAAAAGCTGAATTTCAGATATTCAGAATGTCACACGCCTCTCATATTGAATTCCGCGCCGTGGCCAGGACACATCCTGACGCAAATGTAGACGCTTTTACTGAAATAGAATCAACTTTGTCTGAGCGAATATCATCCTCATACTTTGTGCATCGTTGGAGGCGCAACATTTCCGCAATTTTGCTTGATCTGTGTTTGAAATTATTATGACGATACGATTATTGGTTAAACTTGATGTTAGAAAATATCGTTATTCAATAAACGCATCAAACGAAGCTACATAAGCGCAATGAAATATCTAAGTTATATACTAAAATTTACAATTGCCTTAATATTATTATCTAATATAAAGTCCAAAAAAAACTATGGTGTCAACTGCTAAAGGTCGCGATGCAAAAACTACGCGTACAAATGTCAAACTCGGTGCAAACTCACTCATAGTTAGATACTATACCTACCTATGAGTATAGTATATGAGTAGTACTGCAGGTACCTATATGACTAATAGTCGCCATACAGGTCACAATGGTACATATTTAGGTACCTATGCCGAGGTAGCTATAGCCAAACTATGGCACTAAATATTGCTACTTATGGCTTAAGCTTTTGCCGCCCACTACTGCATACCTTAAACTCAAGAAAATCCAAATGCGAATAAATCAAAATAAAAGAGTTAGCCGGTGGTCGATGATGTTGATGCTCTGTTCAAACTTACCTCAGCGAACGTTTTCCAACTCCGAGTTGTGCCTTTATTAAATCCAAAAGTTAGCGAGCGAACTAGTCGAAACTAGTTCACAATTGAATTCTGTTTTAGGTTCGCTATCAAACTTAGCAATTGGTTTATATTCCGCTATACTGACTATTTAGCTCCGATCTCAACTTAATTAAATCTTCATTATTACTTGATATTGAAATTGTTAAACTTAAAAATAAATTAGGCACTTGACAAGACTCATTATTATACGTATTTTTATCAACCCTTAAACGCAATTTAAAAAATGTGGCTGAAATTTCATTATTATAATATGAAACTTAATACAAAGGTGACGTAAGTTGACTTAAGGTGAAAGAGAACCTAAAACAAAAAACTTTCTTCAAAAAAATCTTTTTAAAGTCCTTTATAAAGAATAAGGTCGACTGAGGTTAACGTTGGGTGAACTGTACAACAACACACTTTAATATTTTTTATCCCACAAAATCCTAAACACACATCGCATTTTCACTGCTCTGGAGTCTGGCCCTGTTCGTATCTTGAGTTATTGTCAACGGTGTTTATTTTATTAGGTCTAGGATACGTGACCCTGTAGGGGATCCGTGAGATATTGTACACATGACACCCTTGTGGATGTTTGAGATATTGTATCCACGACACCCAGGAGGACGCGTAAGATATTTGACCTACTTCGATAGGATTAGATAAAGGTTTTGACGTGTAACGGTAGGCAGTTATTTATACACCAGTAGTAGCGTAAACTGCCTTTCAGAGGTCAATTATTGTTATTTTGCAGCCATATTTGGGCAAGTTCATGAGTAAAATACCTCCGTAGTTATTTAGTATTCATACCACAACTACAAAAAAAAATACAAAAATGTGGCAACAGACCTCCGGAAGTCTCTGTAGACCACCCTGTACTACCCCTAATAGCCCTGTGCATGGGCACAGCCTGTAATGTACGGTCTACTTAATTATATGCCATAACTTGTAAAAACACAATTTTTCTACCGTAAAAAGTTATGAGATCCATTACACGAAGTCGTTCAATTTATTTAGTCCATACTTACGGAACTTTCTGTCTTAAGTTATTATTACTTTAAGTTATTACCATATCTATATTAAAAATCTTTTATAGTTTAAATAAATATAATAACAAATAGGCCAACTTAAATTGTATTGTACTTTCAGTTTCTTTAAATGTAATATGTAGGTACCTATAATAAAAACACTAACTGAAAAAAATCCATCAAATCTATACATACATATATAATATAGACTTTCAAATGTATAGCGTGAAATTTATAGTATGTATTATTTTCAGGTGGGGCGATGCTGAGCGAGTGACCCGAAGAGGATTTTATGGGGAATATTACTTGGCGCAGTCATGGTGAGTGCTTTACTATGTGATAACGACACGAGGGAACTAGATCCTATATTTGTCGTGTTTATTTTGAGTGTTGGCATCACGAAAATATAATATGCGTGATCTCTTCGCTCCGATGTTGCGATTGTATTATTTGATTGTTTTTTAGTATTTTTTTATGGTATAGGAGGGCAAACGAGCAGCCGGAGCCATTTTCATGACTACCGACGCCCACAAACATCCGCATAGAGGCTATACAGATGCGCTGTCCTCCTTTCTTCCATTTCCATGTGCCACCGGCTACTTACACACCGCACGAAACGCGACAGCACAGCTGTCACTTTATGCCGGTCTCTTGTAAGCGAGAAGTACCTCCTCGGTCGTGCCGGCCCAATTCGACTGCAAGCAAGGATGCAGTGTGCCACTACCTCTTACCCAAACCTTACTCTCTTACCTTAGTATATGAGGGCAAACGACAGCCAGAGCCATTTTCATGACTACCGCCACCCATAGACATCCACACAGATATTTATATATGCGTTGCACTGCTTCCTCCCTCCACCTCCAATAATATAAATATTATTTACGCATTTACATAACATTTGTTTGTGCACGTCCGTAGTTATCAAAAGGCTAAATGTAACTAAAAATATAAGCTTTTCTGGTGTAAATTCTGATGATGAAGCACAAAATAGGTCCAGAAATTCCTAGGAGTTACAATAAACATTCGTATCGATTGTAAAACGTCCGCTGAAGTACGGATAAGTTATCGACGTCGCCGCAACTAGTTCTCAACAGTTTTTGTTTGGAGGAAGCGAACGAGGGCGCGGCGGCTGCGAGTTTTTATTTCTAGACGCTCAGAGAAATTGCTGCGAGACAATTTGTGTCGGAAAGGGATTTAAAATATCCGATAAACTGAACTAGACTTGTATCTCTTCGATTTGGAATTTTTAAATCTTTTCCTGTCCTTATCAATTCATGTTTAGTTTTTTCTTTATCTTCATCTTTATCATCATCGTCAGCATCATATTAAAATCAGCTTTTAACATTTCCATCGACTGTGCGTTTCGTGCGGTGTGTAAGTATAAGGTGGCCCATGGAGGTGGGAGGAGAAAGGAGGGCAGCGCATTTGTGTAGTTTCTATACGAATGTCTATGGGCGTCGGTAGTCATAAAAATGACTCTAACTGCTCTTTTGTCCCCCTTTACCATAAAACAAAGACTGCTGAACTTCTCTCTTTGAAACTCCAAGACGGTCGCTGTCAGATAGTCCGGTTCTAATAACAACAGTTATTAATGGATTGGTTTAATTTATATTAGTATTTGATATATCAATCTACTCTTATAGTTAAAAATAAATATTTTATTTGACTGCTGATTGGAAATTGATAGGCGCAATGAGTTTTTAATTGCTGTCTAACCTTTTCAATTCTTTATACAAAAGACGAATACAATTTATTTAATAAATGAGGAAAAAGATACGAAATGATCCTTTCATCATACACTCTATATTCGAGAACATTGTGAAGAAAACCAATTGTGGCTAAATACCTCAGACTGAGAGGTCTCAGCCGAAATTGGCGAGGAAACGTCTCAATAACAAGACGACCTTTTCCATTCGGTCCCCATTCAGTTGAATTGATTGCAAATAAAAGCGAAGATAAAGCCACCTTTAAATAGAAATATATTTCATATTGTTGTGACGTTGGAGCTTGGGCTTACGGTTGTCTTTTTAACGTTTACATAACATTTCCTCTAATAATATTCTGATAGTTTTTATGGTGTAGTTTTTAATAGGCAACACCGACTGATAATTTATTATTATCATCCGTATGGCCTATTGGGAGAGCTAAGGTAAGCTGAGTAATACGTGTAAATATCTACTGATTTTTCAAACTTTAATGGACTTCGATCGATGCCTGCAAAGCTATATAACAGATACTAGAACCATAGGCGTGACATCATTTCTCAATTATATTATCATTATAATATAGTATCTTTCTTACTAGTTATATTAGCTATACAATCTTCAAGGAACAACACGGTGCTTAATGTAATCACCGAAACTTCTACAACAATTTTTTCTTTGCAATTGATTTTACCTAATGATAAGAAGTACACATGTACCACTGTTATCTTATTAATAATTATGTTTTTAATGTTGAACAATAACAACCTACAGTTCCAATGATGAAAATGTAACATATTATGAAATAATTAACGTCCCCGAATAAACCACATCGCTTGTAGAGTCATCGCGATATGTACCTACCAGAAGGAACCGCAATCGAAATGCGACCACAACACCTCATCATGACACGAGCTTGTGATTTGTACATGTGTGGTCTGTGGACCATACTGCAGACATCACATCAGATGTGACGTCGACTGTAGATCCACAACGACTGTCGGGACAGAAAGTGGTCAGTAAAAATAAAACTAGCTGCGAGAAGAAATTCCGTTTCTTACTGAAACAAGAAACTTTAGATTTGAAAGAAGTGTCTTGTTAAAATATTTCCAGGCAACTCTTGACCGCGGAAAAAACTAATTCAAGATGGTAGTAAATTACGAAGAAAATTGAGCTTCCATCCGCAATTGAGTTACACAGAGTAAGGATGTCATTCAGATGTCCTGTGTGAGACACAAACTCAATTTTTAAGGATTTGTGTTAGGTCTTGGAAAATGAAATTCAATTTGGCTGATTGGCCAAAAACAAATTAAAGGCATAGAAATATATAATGAGTTCGTGCCAGCAAAAATACATGTGTGTATTGCGTGTTCAAATAAATGCCGTAAGCTTCCGTGCATTTCGTGTGCAGCTTACCCAGCGTGCGCAGCGTTTAGGTATGCACAAAAATTATTATACACGTTATGAAAATGAAAACGATCCTACTGCCAGTACATTTTGTTGTATGTATACTTTACGAAAAAACTAAAAGACCTTTGGGTTTGGGCTTTAAATAGAATGGTAATAATTTTATGGATAATAATAATAACAAAAAATATTATACCACTAACGCCATCTATGATTTAACATGTGCAGCTTTTTATTGTATAGGGGAAGACGGAATCCATTTTCATGACTACCGACGTCCATGGACATCCGAATGTAGGTTTGACAGATGCGCTGTCCTCCTCCCACCTCCATGGGCCACCGTTATAACAAATATTTATACCTGCTTAAAAAATGTCGCCAGCCCTTATAAAGCTGCGCTTTTTCGCGAGTTCGAGTACCTAAGCCACGCGTGTTTCAATGACGTCATTTCGTGCGTGGTTCGATTGTAGATCGCTGTAGAAAAAACAGTAGCACTACGCGAGTTTTGAGAATAGTGAAACTTGCATTTGTGACTATGTACGCATACACGAGGTAAAAGCAACGCGGGCTTCAACTCGAAAATATTCCTTGCGCCTAAAACGTTTTCACTTAAAAATCCCGTTCGTTTTATTGAAAAAGAAAGCTGTACACATACGTAGCCCTTCCCTGCGCAGCGATGGATTTTCGACTTTTTTGTTAAAGTGCTCAAATTTATAAAAGGGTTAGAGGTAAAAGAAACTAACGAAGATATTCTAGAAATGGCCGTTTGTAATTTATATCTAGAGCTAAGTGATTTTTGTATGTGGATATAGTTTAAGGGACTCTGAGTCCTAATTCAAATTTACGACGCTGCTGGCACTAGGCTAGGTACATGTGATATGGGTAAACTGCAAAGGTTTTTTATTAGCTAATACCTAACGTTTGCTGAAATCCTTTGATCTTTGTGGTAAAATTTAGCGTTTACCATGTTATGAAATACTTGAAATGTTAGCAAAAATTGGCTGCATTTTTATAAGCAGCATACGACTAGAAGCTTAATGCATTTGCAATAAGGTTTTATTTTCAAGCGCACTCTAGTTATGATATTCTAAGCACGCATTGATAGAATAACGTACGTTTTCATTTTATAAAAGGCGTATAGAAATCCGAGGAGGGTAGTTCTAGAAGTACGTATTATGTGTTAAGGAAACGCTAATATATTACACAACACATGCGTGTAAGTACCTTTCCGAATATATTTTCTTTCTATATGATGTACGGACCCAAATATAGCTTCAGTATGTTTACGCGAATGTCGCTTATCGTTATTAAACAGTTTAATCGTATTATATCGCGATATATTTAAGCTTATTATTATCCAGACGAGAGAATATTTTCGTTCGTTTCATAATGGACCCTCTATTATTAAAAGAACGGAAAAATTTTCGTTCGTTTCCCAATTGAACCTCTATGAAGAAAAGAACGGTAATATTTTCGCTGTATGGTTATTAAACAACTGATACAGTGCGAATCATCTGCCTGAAACTTGTCTGAAGGGTACTCGTTCCTGTGCAGTTATCGTGCTAAGTGCATCGGCATTTGGGTTGCAGCTCAAATATAGCAATAGAGCTCTGCGCTTATCGAGTGTACGCGGCTCGGACACGTCATGCTGACTAATGTAATATCTGTTGTACGGGCGGCTAAAGAGACTAGTGAACATTCCTGGCTGAAATTTCGCTACGGTGGATTATTAACATGAGAAGCGAGATTTCTAGCTGTATTTCTAAATTCTCCACTTTTAGTAGCCATCAGAACTACCTCAAAGAATTCAGACGTATGACCGAAGAGCGATGGCTTAACGTGCTTTCCAAGGCACATGGTTATTGATGGACATATTTTCCAGATAAAATCGCGGGGACTAAATAGCAATAAATAAAGTAAATACTAAATTACAATTTTGTAATTTAGTATTTAGTGACTACGAATTAAAATCTATGTACTTAATATGTAAAACACGATATATACATTATTATGAAGAGATGCATAAAAATCGTAACATTTTTATAAATTTATTTTATAATTATTAAATATAATAATTTTTTATTACCACGTTAATGAGAGTTGCAACTCTCATTAACATGGTAATAAAAAAAATTATTTCTTTATATCTCTATGATAGTAACCCATAAAAAATATGTAGATCGATGTTTATATACAGTTTTCTTTATTTTATTAACATAATATAAGAAAAGGCGCTACGGACTTAATGTACTACGGAAAAGTTTATACTCTCTACAGTATACACAGACTTCATGTTTAATTATAATTCTGAAGGGGTGAAATTTAAGGCGCTAGTTTGTGATGGGTTCCTCTTGATCCTACAAAGTTTGTGACAATAGTTCGTCTCTGCAAAGTTCGGAAATATTGGGATTGGCGACCGAGATATTACCCTGTGTAAGTTGAAATCAGGTTCCGAAATAGAAGCCACTTATGAATAAGTTAAATGAAGTTTTGGGCCATCCACAACTGAATTATTTATCTTATTTTCAATATTAATATTCATAGTTTTGCCTACGTAGAGGGCCCTTCAAAGGTTTTTTACAGTATACGGAAGCAATGGAGCAGTCGGATTTTCATGAATACTGACGCCCATAGTCATCCGCAGAGATTAAACAGAGACGTTACCGTCCTTCCCCTTCCTCATCTATGGGCCACCGGCTAATAATACACAGCACGAAGCACGGCAGCACAGACGTCACTTTACGCCGGTATCGAGTAAGAGGGGCGCAATTCGGCTGCATACATGCATGCAGCATGGCACTACCTCTTGCGCATTATATACCTATCAAGAGTAGCAATATACTTGCCAAACTTCTTTCACCACAGTTTTTAGTTGGGAGTTAAAAATAAATAGGTAGGTCTGCGAGTGACTTCTATACTCTAAAATGACTTTCCCAGTATTTTTCGTTGTTCCGATTTTTCCTATAGATTTCACTAATGACCTCGTCTTGACGTGAACAAGCGCCCCTCAGGGCCTTAATGGTCGACCTTCAGAGGTGCTCGATACGCCAACTTGTGGGTACTATAATTTGTTTTACTATTCTTTTGTTAAAAACTGGCACAATGTATCTAATTGTATTGTTAGTATTTGCGAACTTGCCATAGCCACTTACTACGTACTAATAATACTTAATGTGGTGAGACGTGTAAATTGGTGTGTGATGATTCACATCATCAACGCCTCTTAAGTCAATACAAGGGATCACAAGTCCCCGGGTTACTCAGTGGCACTATTTTTGCAACACGATCACCTGCCACCCACTCTATGAATCCATGGATTTTTTGTATCTCTATTAGGGTTGTATCAGTAAGTTTCGACCCCATGGAAATTTGAGATGAAAAATAGATGTTGGCCGATTCTCAGACCTACCCGATATGAACAAAAAATTTCATGAGAATCGATCTAGCCGTATCGGAGGAATATGGTTACTAACATTGTGACACGAGAACTTTTTGCGCAGAGAAGCTTTTGCCCACGGCATCGCATGCGTTAAATTCGATGTTATTGTACATAAACATAAACCTTCTTTTGAATCACTCTATCTAATAAAAAAATCTCATCAAAACCTGTTGCGTAATTTTAAAATCATACAGACACACAGACGACGGCTATCTGCCGTCTGTATGTCTGTATGCTTAGATCGACTTTATTTTATACTATGTAGTTGTATTGTATACATATATTCTACTTTAAACAATTTAGTATGGTTTTATAGTTTTCCTCATTATACATGGACATTCATGACATTATTTTGTGCCTGCTGTCGCTCACAGAACGAGGACGACGTAATATTATACCTGATTGTTTACTTCTGTGCCAATAGTATGTCATGACTATTATCACAGACCTATGTGAAATGCGTGATTACTCTAATATAATATATAGAAAACACAAACTACAGGAAAAACGCCAATGTGCAGTCAGACATACTTTTATACTACTGCAACTGCAAACAGCTGCGGCTGCCGGCAACTGCACTGCAAACTGCAACAGCAACCTTAGTTACATTTTATGTAATAAAATAAAACGTGTAAATACTATGCTCAAATGCTATGGATCAGCAGAGGCGACTGTACAGTGTACGTTCTCGTAGTGTTTAGACTTTAGAACCTCAAGAAACTTGGCAGACAGCCACTTGAGGATGAAAAGACTGTGGGATTGGATCCGTTTTATTAGAGAGAAGGGTGGATTTATTCCTTTTTATATTAGAAATCCTACACAACTAAACTATGACAAAATTTTCTTTTTAAGTTAAAATATTCAAATGAATTTTGCGCGGCTGAAACTATGTGATAATTTATATATAGTAAGTTAGATTTACGCCAATATGAGTTACTACTGCCTCGGTTATGCCGTCTTGCTTTAGAGACAATGCAACAAACTATCTATTACAATCCTATGACTGCGGTGGTGAATGAGGATGTAGTGACATATGTCAATTGGCAAGAACTGACCGGTGAGTCACGGTCACAAACATATGCGTCACTATGTGTTGATACGAGCACCTGTATGATTCATCTGACGCTGCGACGATTGACCAAGTAATTATGTAATTATGTACACCTTGAGTTGACGACAAAAGTTGTTTTATTTTTGCTCCGAGAACGACTATATCTTGATAGAGGCTTTAATTTCAAATATCCTGCTGCTTTGTCGCCAAACTGTGTGGAAACGGAGATACGTATTTCCGTGGGTGCACCGAGCAGGTCGGGGCAGCTGCATGGCATTTTCCTGACCGCCTACGCCCATAGACATCCGCATAGAAGCTAAACTACAAACTAAACTCACTCGGGACTGTCAAACTCTATCACTCTTTAAGAAAAAAGTAAAAGAATATTACTTAAAACAAGCTTAGCTTCTTTCTAAATTAGGTATATGTAAGTATAACAATTTATTTCATGGTATATTTATTTATAAGTGTTTATTGTATTTTAAAATAATATGTATGTATTTAAGTATTTATTCATCTACCTATTATATGTATTTTATATGTAGTCTATATTATATATATTATCTTTAAGATGTACACATTAATATTGCAATATATCATGCATTTTCCTGTAGCAGGACTGTTGGAAGAAATTCCATAATGGGATAAGCAGGTCCTTTGTACCAAAATTTATATAAATGATTGTTTTTTTATGATTCTCTTTAGTGTACATAAATTGTTAAATAAATAAATAAATAAAGTTCCATGGGTCACCTCACGAAACGCGGTAGCGCAGCTGTCACTTTGCCGGTCTCGTGTAAGCGAGAGGTACCTCCCCGGTCGCGCCGGCCCAATTAAGCTGCATGCCAGCATACAGTATGGCACTACCTCTTACTATGCTTAGATCTTGAACATTACGCAACAGATTTTGATAGGTTTTTTTAAATATATAGAATGATTCCAGAGGAAGGTTTATAGGTATTGTGTATAATAACATCCATTAACTAGTGGATGACATCCACGCAGGCGAAGATGCGTGCGGAAGCTAGTATATTTTAAAGTAAAATTTGTAAAATTGCCATTGCTAGGGTTTGTATCCCGTGATATCGGGATCGGATCTTGGGCGGGATCAGATTCTAATTAAACTGGGGTTAGAAACTGTCCCCAAGCTATATCCCTAATTTTACCAAAACTTCAAAATTAAACCGCACTGGTAAGATTGGACGTTTTGAATTGAATAAACTATATCTACACTGTATTTAAGGAATAGGTAGTGCCACACTGCATGCATGGATATAGCCGGCAGACAGGCGTAAAGTAACAGCTGTGCTGTCGCGTTTCGTGCGGTGTGTAAGTAGCCGTGGGAGTGGGATGAGGGAGGGCAACGTATCTGTATAGCCTCTATGTGCATGTCTATGAGCATCGGTACTCATAAAAACAGCTCCGACTGCTTCTTTGCCTCTTATATCATAAAAATAATCAAGCTTTTATGAATGGTACTTACCACCACATGCACCACAAGCTTGATAGCTATACATTTTCAATGAATGTTGCAATTATAGTCAACAATATCGATTAGTTCTAAGAACTCATCGCTTCTTGCAATATTGCAACGACCTTCGTTTGTACCTCCGAGATCTACCGTTCACTCAGTATATCCTGCGCTGGCACGTACAGGTCACCAGATGTCTAATGCCTCATCAGGTGTAGGTGGATGGTGAATTTAAAGATACGTTATTTAATAGATGTTTTAATTTCTATTGCTTGGCGTCTATAGCATGAGGTACAACTAGTAGTAGTAGGTACAACTCTATTGCAGCCATGTTGGGCTGGCACTACTAAGGAAGTACTCTTCGATCACATGATACCACAGCTATGCTGACGAGTTTTGTGCGGTTCGTGTGTTTCCAGTGGCCCATATGAAGGAAGGAGGAAAGTAGGACCCACCTGCGTAACAGTTATGCAGATGTCTATGGGCGTCGGTAGTCAGCAAAAGGCTAGGCTTGTGCGTTAGTCATTTTCAACTATAAAAAACGAGTCCTTATGTTAATTAATACAGAATTAGTAGTTTAGTCTACAAATATGATTTTGGCTATTAATATGTGTGTTCCACTTTTTTTATTTTAAGATTATCGTTTTAATTAACATTCCACGTATTATTTTATAGTCAGTGATTTATGAAACTTTCTTCCTAGTTTTATAAAAGTTGAAAGTTTCTCAGAGCATTTTTAAACTTATAATGTAGTACGATATCCAATAATTAATAGTTTGAGTCATCGTGGTGATGTGGTTGCAAAACTTATAAAGTATTCCGGTCTGGTCGATACTTAGTGGCTACTGAGGAACACCTTTATAAAGGAATGTCTGGCATCTAAATTTGCGAGTCAGACTAAAAAGTCAGTCTTTTAGCAATAATAAAACTTTGAGTAATTAAGTCAGTAAATACAATGATATGTAATTGAGATGACCAAATATATATAATTCAAGGGTCCGTACTACAGGGACAATGATGATATACAGGGAAATATGACTTAAAGTTACATCACATTGATTGAATTGCAGAAGACGTAGAATAACTGTAAGTCGTTCTGAATAGAGCCCACAATACCTTAGGACAGTTATAAGGAATTGTGAACAGAATGACGTTAATCAATAATCACATCACGTTGTGGCGGTCGAAAGTGTCCGTGATCATCGGTGAACGGAAACGACGATGGTAGTTGTAACAAACGTAATGGCGCGCTTTGCACCTCGTTATAGAATCCGCATTTGTGACCAAATACACAATACGGTGAGCAATATTCGCACGTGTGAAGAAGCAAAATTGTAGAGAACAGCAAACCTTCGCGTTTATTGAACACTTTTTAAAGAATAATGTTTCTTCTCTCTGACACCCTGTATACGGCTAAAGTTCTTCAAAATGAGAACATCATCATTATTTTATGCATCTCTCGTTCTATGATCTCTGGGACAAAAATCAGCTTACTATATTATAAATATATAAGATTTTATGGGTTTAAATTTTTTGCAAGACTTCTCTTGCAATAAGCAAAAACGATTGCAATCCTTGAAATAATATGGCGGAGTTCATAAGAATAGAACTCTCCCTTTTCAAAAAAATCTTTTACAAACATACAGCTGTAAAATGAAAAATTCTGACTATTTAAGATTCCCACTCAATCACCGTCTACACAAACAGCTCACAAAAGTATTTTGTAACAACCTTCTAACTGAATTATACCTTGGTGACACAAAATGACGAAATGAAATGAAAAAGTTTTTATTCAAAATAGAATTACAGGAATTACTTTTTGAAAGTATATAATTAAATCTACCACGGGTTCAATCCTAGCCCTGTCCTGAGAAGAACCGGCGAAACAAATTCAGCGGGCCTCATGTTGTGATGAATAATAAAACGTATAATATTTGTTTCAGAGTTTAATGACGCTGGTGAAGTTGGGGTACACCATCGTGGTGGTGGCCTTCTTGTTGATGATGTGGGCGTCGCTGGCCGGAGCTTTAGAGGTAAGTTCATAAAGTTTAACCTTTAGATAATCATGTGTATTCGTTCTTATGCCTGCCTAAATTCTACAACTCATCCGATTGTGAAAATTAAGGTCTCAAATGAAACGATGAAACGTTTTTTCACTTTGTCAGTGTAACAAATCAAATGAACTATCATCAGTTCTCATTATCATTATCAGTCGTTCATCGTCATAGACCGTAGACAGAGGAAACTACAGAGAATACAACTGTCTACGTGCATCATCCTCATTTCATTAAAAGGCAAAAAAAAACAAAATTTTATCTCCTGCCAAATCCTTTTTTTGCTTTGTTTAATAGAGTACCATAATGACACAAACATGCAAAATATCTTTTCATGGACACTTCTATAGTATTGACGTGGGAACCTACCGCAGTATTGTTTCATTAGAGTAATAACCTTTTATTAGACAAAACGTATTATTACCAAACAAAATGCGCACTTAATTCTTTATCGACACATTTAACAATGCTAGAGGAATTTTATTGCACGGTTTTATTCACTCTTTTTACTAAACATGTGAACTGTAGCGCCATCTAGTGGGTGCATATATGAATCATACAGGAATCATTTGTATGTAGACATAAAACTACTTCAAAATCGTTACAATCTAAACATTAATGACTCACATTTAATCAAGTTAGAGTTCATTAGACGTAACTGCTATGTTTGGGTTACGCACTATTCTGCAATCACTGACCCAAAATTGATACAACTATTAAAGGAATGAGCTATAGCAATTATTACAGTCCCTCTTTATTATTTTCAAAAACTAACAGTGAGAATCTTTTTGCTCTCGCCAAATATTGAACATCCAAACTGTCATACAATGTCATTGTCTTTGACATTGGAAGACATAAGGTAGGATATGTCAGTTTCATTCGCAAATTTCATTATACACTTTAATATCTACACAAAACATAAAGGGCCAATAACAACGTATGTTACTTCCAGTTACACGTTGACACCGGACACCCGCCATGCCTGTTCCAAGCGCTCTGCACGTGCTCCAAGCCAGCTGGAGACCTGGGCATCGTGACATGCAAACACGTGCCCATCCTCAGGGTGCCAGCGGCAGTCAACAGCTCCAAGGTGTTCACGCTGCAGCTCACCGGCAACAAGATTAAAGACCTGGAGCCGCAGTTCTTTCAAACAACGGGTTAGTAACTCTCTTAATCTCTCTCTATCATATCTCTCTCTCTCTCTCATATATATCTATCAAATCTCTCTACTATACATGTCCGCGGCTGGGAATAGGAAGCTCCACCGTTTTAATACAATGACCCTAAGAAGTTTCTCGCTAAAACCTATGCTCCAAAATCATCAAGACCCTTCAAATGAAAATTTGCCACAGATTCAACGGACAGGGCTTTTGGAGTAAATAATAATATAAACTTAGAAATACATACATATAATACATAGATAAACATCAATGACCAAGACGGGATTTGAACTCGCAACCACTGGCGCAACATGCTCCCCTTATCTGAGCCCTGCCCCACTGCGCCAGCCTGGTCATCAATGATACTTATTACCAGTACTAATAATAATATTATGTCCAAATCGCACTGTAGGCTTAATTAGGCATTAAGACCGAGTTGTAAGCTGGATGTTTTAATTGGTATCTTCCATATTGGTTCTACTGTCAGATTCGGAATTCAGAATGAACACTTCTATGAATTTAAAACGATTTTATCGTTCTTTGATGGTCATACGGGTCGTAGGGTCTATGTCAGTTCTCATGACCAAAGAGACCTCTTTGAGATTTAATAGTGAAGGCGCTCGTCTATGACATACTCCCTGAACCACATTTCTCCATCCTTGTCAAGGATCGTTACCATTACGAGAACGAATACGTAATGATGCGATTTAATTCAACAATTCCTCCTACATAGTAACATAATTAGGTCGTGTTACATGTGCGCCTGAGCCTCCCCAGCCGGCGTCACTCACGTGTAAACGGGTTCATATTTAAACGAATTAGTCTTTTCAGATTGGCAGATTAAACCCGACTCGCGGTAAACTGTATTTACATGTAAATGTTTGACCTACATTTGGGTCAACATTTATAGCTATTTCGCTATTAAATGTACCGTAAATAATTTTATTTTTATTTATGGCATAAGTCGGCAAATGCAATCAAAGCCAGTTTCATGATTACCGACGTGCATAGACATCTGCTTAGGGGTTAAACAGATGCGTTGCCCTCCTTCTCCAGCCTCCTCCATGGGCTACTTACAAACACGACAGCAGGGCAGCACAGCTGTCACTTTAAGCAGGTTTCGTGTAAGCAAGAGGTACCTCCTTAACTACATGCATATGTGTAGAAATGCATGTAGCATAGCTGCACTCCCCCTTACTAAAATTAAGTTAAAACTCTTATTATAAATAATATTATAATATTATTATTAGTAATAATAATAATAATAATTTTTACCCAAGAGTATAAGAACGGATTGATTTTTTTTCTAACGTATATTTGTGTATATGTATCGATGCTTTTAATGTTTAATGTTACGTAATAGTTAGATGGATTTTAATTTTAGAAGTCGTGACTTTTGTCAAGCTAAGATCAATTAAGTATATTTGTATATTTTATTATATTTTTTTTTGAATACAAAATATATTTTTTACTTTCTTTAAAACGTAATGCAACACATTCTCTGTGCAAAATTTTTGGTCAGTCCCTCTTTTATTAGCCCAAAAATATTCATTTAATTATTTTTTTCCTTGTTGCCATATAAATGTTATCTAAAAGGCGGTTTGTGAGATTTTTGATCAATTATCCATTGGAAGTATTGAGCATGGGAGGGCAACGCAAATGCTCTTGATGTCGAATGTTAAATATATGTTATAATTTATAAACACAATATAATATTATATAT
>LUGF01041148.1:109613-155631 GCA_001625245.1 Calycopis cecrops | reverse complement strand
CCAGCTCCTTGGGCCACCGGCTACTTACACACCGCACGAAACGCGACAGCACAGCTGTCACTTTACGCCAGTCTCGTGTAAGCGAGAGGTACCTCCCCGGTCGTGCAGGCCCAGTTCGACTGCATGCAAGCATGCAGTGTGGCACTACCTCTTTAATATTTGACTAGAGCTAGATGTGAACTCTTGATATATTTTATTATATTTTTATTGAATACAAAATCTATTTTTTACTTTCTTTATAACGTAATGTAACACATATTCTCTGTGCAAAATTTTTGGCCAGCCCTCTATTATAAGCCCAAAAATATTAATTTCATTATTTTATAATTAGGGTTCCGTATCTCAAAGAGAAAAAACATAACCCTTATAGGATCGCTTTGTTGTCCGTCTGTCTGTACGTCTGTCAAGACCCTTTTCTCTAAAACGCGTGAAGGGATTAATCTGAAATTTTTGTCAAATACGAAGGTCAGTTACGTCTTGATGCCTTGAAAAAATCACACTTCTAAGTTAACGAAATAAAAAGTTATAGCCAATTATGCACAAATTTTGTATGAAAACGTGTGTGCCGCAACCGTCTATAGACGGTTGCGGCACGAATTTTTCAGGCGAATTAGTTATAAGTTGATAATGATTTTTCCAATGATCTACATATAATTTACTAGTTTTCAGATTTATTCCTATATATTATGTGCTATAAGCTCTTACTTCTTGCCAAATTTTACAACTCCAGGTCAACGGGAAGTACCCGATTATTTTAGGTTTTCGACAAAGTACGTTTTCATACAAAATTTGTGCATAATTGACTATAACTTTTTATTTCGTTAACTTAGAAGTGTGATTTTTTTCAAGGCATCAAGACGTAACTGACCTTCGTATTTGACAAAAATTTCAGCTTAATCCCTTCACGCGTTTTAGAGAAAAAGGTCTTGAAAATCATGCATTACGTTTGGAATGTTCTTCCCATTTATACGGAACCCTCGGTGTGCGAGTCGGACTCGCACTTGGCCGGTTTTTTATAAATAAAATATAATCTTATATATAAATTTTTCGTGTTACAATATTAATTACCAATTACCATTCTCCGAAACAGCTAGACCAATTCTGATGAAATTTTGTGTGCAGCAGCAATGTGTATGGTCGCCGGTATACAGCACTCAGACTGCAATCTCTAAACTCTTCTACATTCAAAACTTATTTAGAACAAAGAAAAACCTTCTCGGTTATTTTAAAGTTTTTAAATCTCGAATAGCGAACCACAGCGGTGCAGATAATTAACCGCCACACTGTCCACCTTTTGTATCCATTCAATTTCAAAAATGGAGCAAAGGCTGTTTATTTTTTATTTCTGCCGCTGCGAAATTTTATTTTTTTTTATACTGAGGGGCAAACGAGCATTCATTTTTATGACTACCAACACCCTTGGATATACAGATTAGAGAGGCTATACAGATGCGATGCGACACTTTTCTTGTAAGCGAGAGGTACCAGGTATACATGCATAGCGTGGCACCACTTCTTACTTATATGAAATATGTGATAGAACACATTGCCATTTACTAGAAGTTCAGGATTATATGAGACATGCAAATTTCCTGCACTTGCCGGTGTCAAAACTCTTCACCTTCTCGTTCAGACAACTTGGTTCTAGTTTAATATTTCGAGAGGACACTGATCTGTAAAACGACATCTATTTTAAAGTGCATGAAATTAAACTTTAATAGATTGTTAACTGTTAATTAAGTAATATAATAATTATTACTTTGTAACATCTTTATCAGTAAGTTTACAATTTTACCAAGAATTTTTTTTTTCGTGCCTTTTACGACGAACACAAAAGTCCCCTGAATTCACAAAGCTTCTCTTGACATTGTTTTTGAAATAGAAATATAATAAAAATAATAATCATTATAAGAAGAGGGGGTGGACAAATACTCCGTCGGCTTACTGCAAGAACTCAATAACCGACATTTACGAAACTTTGAAAAATCTAATATTTATTTATAACATTATAATATAGTTATTAATGAAAAAATGGTTTCTCAAAGTTTCGTAAATGTCGGTTAATGAGTTCTTGCAGTTAGCCGACGATGTAGAGCATTTAATATAGACTACATACGCATTGCTACAACAGACTGGTGGATGTGGTGATAATGATTATATTGAATTAATAACAATAATATTGTATTGCTCATTTATCCCGTCTGTTTACGTAAAGATAAGTATAAAGAGGATTAGTTAGGCGAAAGCCAGGTGTTCGGTGTAAGTAAACACGAAGCAGCGGACTTGCAAGTCTTAATCCATTTGGAAAATTATGCCCATCAAGAAAATTAAATTTTTCTCTTCACTGTGTGCTCTCATTGTACTGACTCGGTTTTCAATTTTCTCTAAGAAGTTAAGGAGTTTTATATCTCTTGATTTTAATCTTGCAGTTCAACTCAAATTTGCGTCTAATTTATTTTTCACAGGTAATTTCTTACATTTTGTACATACATTATAAACTTTTTCGCGCCTGATTATGATAGAAATAATAACGAAATAATAATATACATAATGTGTGTATTTGTGTAGCAATATATGGAATATAAATAATATGTTGTTTGAAGTGCTGTTAAAGTCGTGGCCCACGATCGTGGGCAAGATGTTATAGACGATTATTAGTAAAGTAGAGTCGACGATTATTAGTGATGTTATAGACGTCTATGCTCACATAGTAAAAACTCATATAATGTTCCCAAAATTAAAACCAAGTGTAGCAACAATACCTTTATCCCACGTGCAACCTCTGTATATAATAAATACTTCCAATCAATCTATCAGTTTTGGTGCTCATTTGATACTTATAAAAGCAAGGTTAGGGAATTGACATGCAACTTAAGTAATATATAATGTATTTTTTCTTTGTTTTGTATTTTTTGTATTTAATCTAATTTAATCTCATAGCTCCACAAATTTATTTTCTGAGATTTTATACTTTTAATTTATTATATTCATACAATTTTTAATTTATTGATTTGATCATGTTCTTTCTTTTTTTTCTTTGTTTTGTGATAAGTAAGTTATTAATTTTAACGTACTTTAGCGGATGCTGTTAATTATGATTTAATTATTAGTGGACACAGTTTTGGTTTAAGTTATATTTTATATGATATATTTAAAAATGTCTAATGTTACTGTTTGTGTTCCTTGAAAATAAAATAAAATAGTAACAGGTGTCTGCCGATTTTTAGAGGTGGTAGTGTGATCAACAACAGAACAGAGAATGTCGGAGATTATCACAAAGGCTCAATAGTAACACAAAAGCATCCTCGATTGACGTAACTGCTGACATACAAGTTAATGAGCGCGCTAAGTGGAGCGTAATTGGATCGAGGGAATTTGAATTTTAATCAAATTTTAGGCTACATTTAATAATATCTTTTGTTGTTACATACATAATACATAAAATAAATATCTTATTATATGAAATTAAATGTAATCAACAATGTAAACGTATTTTAGCTAATAGTAAAATGTCTATCGAGAAAACCTATTAGTTTAGCCTGTTTAGTTCAAAGGCGTTAGTTAGCGGACCATTAAGTTACGGCGGCAGATTGGTGGAGCTGCGTTTGAGGGCTTAATTAAGTGGTCGCTCCGACGTGACAGTTTGCCATTGAACAATATTTATGTTGTAACACGTCGCTAGCACGCCGCTTAGTTTGTTTTTGTTCTATGAAGCTCAGACCAAATAAAATGCTACGAAGATATTATGTGTATCTACATTTTACTGTCAAAGTTTTAGTGTAACTCAGGTCGTCACTAAACAGCGATTGATGGACGCGTCTTCCTTAGCTTTACCATCATCCTCATCATTTGTTTTTATTCATCTACTGTTGTAAATAGTGTTTTTTCAATGGATGCAAGGCGACGAATCTTCTGACAGGTTTTGGAAGATCATCAATGGGTCCTGTTATATATTTAAAATAATCTCAGTTCAGTGGGCGCTTAAGGACTACTGTGAAGCTCTATTTTCAATAATTATATTATCTTTAATCCTAAATAAAGTCTTTGATTCTGGGTTCGAATCCTTCGGACCAAAAATTGTTATGGGGATTTTTCATTTTCTAATAGTCCGGAGTCAGGAAGTTGATGGTGTTACACCCCCGTGCCTCAGAGAGCACTGTGACAGAGGGACCTCCTTGCCACAATGAATATACTTTCTTATGAAAGGAAGCATATTCATTTATATTTTAAATATTAGAATGTGTCGCTTTTGACACGTTCAATAAATTTTCATTGGTATTACGCTTGGGGTCTCGAAAAGAAAGAGATGGGGTTTGAGCAAAAGATGATGTATATGAGTTAGCCTAGGTCTTAAATACTTTTAATGTGAATTGTAATTTGGGAATGAATAAATAAAATATATTCATAAAGTTTCGAAAATCTTTTATTAAGCCAGCTGGCAACAGTATAGCATAGGCAGTCAATCTTCATATATAGTTAGTCTACGTAGATAGGTAGCAAGACTACAAATAGGTGACCCTGCGTAGCTGGACGCTACGCCCCGACGAAGTATCCAGCCCAGGTGCCACAGCACATTAAGCCGTCGGTCACGCTCTTGATTTTGTCTCCGGTAGTGTGGGACTGCCGTCTCCTCGGAATATGAGAATGAGGGAATAGAGAGTGCACTTGTGTTTGCGCACACACTTGTGCACTATAACATGTCATGCGCCGTTGTCGAAATCAGCTAGGACGACATTATTATTTAGTCTTTAATTTTTATTTTGCCCCGCAGGAATGTACAGGCTGGCCATAAACCAGAACCCGCTGGAGAGCATCCACGAGGAGGCGTTTTACGGCCTGGACAACACGCTGTGGGAGCTGGAGCTGCGGGGGGACCGGCTGACGGCGGTGCCCAGCCGCGCGCTGCGGTACCTGCAGAAGTTGAGGCTGCTGGACTTGACGGGTCAGTGGGGATGTTGCTCTTTTATAGATAGGGGGGCCAAACAGCAATCGGCATCGGGATCGAGAGAGGTATCTCCTCGATCGTGCCGACTCAATTCGGCATGCATGCAGCGTGGCGCTGCCTCTTACTAAAATTTGCTTGCTTTTCAAATTTCAGAAACAATCAAGGAAATAGTAAAAAAATCTAATCTGAACGTAAATGTACTTCTACTCTAACCCAGACCTGAGAAGAACCGGAAGAAACGGTGTTGCTATTTTTTTTCATAAATTTTTAAACAATACTAAAGCAACCAAGAAGAAGAAAGATCTATTGCTGCAGTTTTTGCGGTTGTCGTATCGGGCCCCTCGCGTCACATGTGACATGACATGACAGGCCGTCATTTTTCTTGCGGTCGACATCGCAATATTTGTGGCCGTTTTAGTTTACAAAAAGTTGGCATGAAGTGCTTGGCCGCTGTGTCGCTTGTATGTTTGTATTCCGAGTGTAAAAAAGCTTTACTAAACATCATTCATTGTTAAAATTTATGAGTGCACTCATGTATAATAGACACTTAAGAGCGTTTACGCCTTCCAACGCAATTTGCCTTGAAAACAGCACTTTTTAAACACCTTAAAAACATGAACCACTTATCTTATATTGTATGTTACATACTAATGATTGTAGGACATTTTCTTGTCTAAATAGTTAGTAGAAAAAATATTTCAATTAATTTTGTATGTACGTATTCTATCATGATTACTTATTAGAGGTTTGATAATTTCCCTTTTAGCGTCAGTTTCGAAGCTCAAAATATCATAAAAGTACTAAAATATGTAATTAACAAAAAATAATAAGCACTTGTTAAGATCCTTGAGAAAATAGTTAGTAGAAAAAAAAAATTGGTTTTGGTATCTTATCTATGAGAAATTAAAATTCAAAAAATGTGAAATTTAGTCAAACTTTAAATGTATATTTCGACAATATACCTTATTTAATTTAATATAATAATAGCTTACCAATAAACTAGAGCATATTCTTTACAATCATGCATTTAAAGTTTTGATTATTGTATAGTAATTAATTTTCTGTAAATTTTTTAAAACGTCTCTAAAACACTGGTCGCAAACGAAATCAATTCAGCACGTGGATCATAGTGGGCTAATTTGACTATAGAATGTACTAACATCATATATATGCTACTCACACGGCGATCCGTATGTGCGGGTTTGAATTACCCATGAATTACATAAAACCACGTGCGCAAGGCGTAAACGCTCTTAACAAACGTAAGGATATTTTTTCAATCCAGTAATTTTTTTTTATAGCGTGCAATCGGAGCCTTTTTCATGACTACTGACGCCTAGACATCCGAATAGAGATACAAATGCGTTGCTTTCCTCCTCGCCCTCCATGGGCCTCCGGCTACTTAGACACCGCACGAAACGAGACAGCACACCTGTCACTTTACGCTGTTATCGTACGCGAGAGATACTTCCTCGGTCATGCCGGTCTAATTTGGCTCCCCGAGAAAACAAGACAAAAACACCTTCATTGATGATATGTAACATTGATTTATACAAGAAAATATTTGCTTCTCAGGTAACGAGATAACGGAGATATCCGGCGACAACTGGCTCGGCCTGGAGAACTCTCTACAGACCCTGGTGCTGGCGGACAACTCCATCTCCGGCCTGCCGCTGGATGCCTTCTCCGGTCTGCCGCTGTTGGAGACGCTGGACCTGCGCGGAAACCACCTCACCGTCCTCGACGGCGGGGTCTTCAGAGATGGCATGAGCAGACTGAGCAAGGTACGGCTTGAGCAGACTGAGCAAGGTGCGGCATGAGTAGACTGAGTAAGGTACGGCATGAGCAGACTAAGCAAGGTACGGCTTGAGCAGACTGAGCAAGGTGCGGCATGAGTAGACTGAGTAAGGTACGGCATGAGCAGACTGAGCAAGGTACGGCTTGAGCAGACTGAGCAAGGTGCGGCATGAGCAGACTAATCATGGTACGGCATGAGCAGACTGAGCAAGGTATGGATAATGGGACGAGATGAGCAGACTTAGCAAGGTACTAATATTGGGAGGAGATAGGTAGACTTAACAAGGTACGAAAATTGAGTAAATAATAGAACAAACTTTAGAGTGAGTTTCATATTTATTGGGCAATAAAATTCACCGTTGAATATTATTGTTACGCACGCAAGTTACAGCTTCTAGAGACATCCGATGAGTTATATTTATTTACAGAAATATTTCTTACGCAACATTTAATCCATCCTTGCCCTTGCCCATTGTAGTTGTGTAGGTATAATAACATTATTATTTCTCCGTCTAATATGATCTGTATATAAATTATTATAAATGCGAAAGTTTGTATGTTTGTTGGGTTGTTTGCTACTCCTTCATGCAAAAACTGCTGAATCGATTTTCATGAAATTTGGCACACACATAGAGGGAAATTTAGATTAACACACAGATTAGTTTTTATCCCGAAAAAATGTTCCCGTGGGATTTACGCGGGTGAAACCGTGGGACGCAGCTAGTCTGTATATAAATTATAAATCTTATAATCCGGTAATACGGTTTATGTGCTAAAAAGACAAAATGTATTAAATTTACTCTGCCTAATGTTAGACAGGTTCCTACCAATGTATTATTAAATGGCGAAACTTTTGATCTAGTGGACTCTACAATTTTCCTAGGAATAACACTAGATTCTAAACTACAGTGGGTTCCCCATGCCACCAAGCTTGCGAATAGGCTTAGTTCGGCAGCATTCGCAGTTAGAAAATTTAGGCAAATCTCAGATGAATATACTGCTAAATTAGTTTATTTTAGTTACTTTCACAGTATTATGTCTTACGGCATACTGTTGTGGGGAAACGCTGCGGACATAAATACTATTTTCGTGCTGCAGAAGCGAGCTATTCGTGCAATTTATCAACTAGCCTCCAATACATCACTTAGAAATAAATTTAAGGATACCGGTATACTGACTGTTTACTCTCAATACATTTTGGATAATGTTTTGTATGTAAGAAAGAACATTAGTGAATTCAGAATGACAAATGATAATCATAACATAAATACGAGAAACAGGCATAAATTAGACATACCATTTCATAGACTTAGTAAAGTAAAGAATTCCTTTCGGGGACAATGCATACGCCTCTACAATAGGATCCCAGAAAGCGTCCAAAAACTTTCGATTAATAAATTTAAAAAAGGTGTTAAAGAGCGTTTGTATGGTAAGGCATACTATAAGGTAACAGATTATATGACAGATACCACATCTTGGGATTAGTACCCTCCTCCCAAGCTGTTTCTGTACCATAATTTTTGTAAATTTAGAAATTGTATTGTATTATATCACTAATAATATGCAAATGTATTTGTATTTTTATATTTTTTTTAATCTTACATATCACAACATGAGGCCCGCTGAGTTTGTTTCGCCGGTTCTTCTCAGGACAGGGCTAGGGTTGAACCGGTGGTAGATTTTATTGTTGACGTTCAAAAAGTAATTCCTGTAATTCTACTTTGAATAAAAACTTTTTGATTTATTTTTTATTTTTTGACATCTCTGACATATTACCTTGGCCGATGTTGGGATATTGTATGTATTTATTTGGTAGTCAAGAGAAAGAGACCCTAAACTTTTATTCCATTTCAAAAATTATATTATGGACACAGCAGGTTGCCGACACAGCACTAGTGCAAATATTATTTAATGCCATTTTTTGTCAATGATTACGATAGCTCTAGTTTGACGGTATCATTTCCAGCTTCTACTCGGAGACAACCAGCTCACGTACATCCCGTACGAGGAGCTGTCTCCGCTGCGCCAGCTCCGGTACCTGGACCTGGCCAACAACCTGATCCGACAGGTGCCCCCCGCGCACGACCTCAACGGGGTCAAGCTGTCTCTGGACTACTTGAAGTTAGTTTTTAATTATTTTATTTAAAAAAAATCTAAAAGGGAATAGGGAATCCATTCATCGATTAATAACAAATAATGCATCCGAATTGTGGGCCATCCGGAATTTTACAAACAAGTCACAACGCGAAAGAAACTGCAAATCCATTAATTCACGCCCTCACTATAATTATTATTAATTCCTGTCCATTCATAAATTTTATAATGTATATTCAAGTATAGTAAATCCTGGCACAAGAGTAGCAGCGGTGGGAACGAGAGGTTTGGCCCACCCCTCCGTCCGAGTTATAAGTATGTTATGTAATTAAAGTATAGCTATCAACAAAAGGATTTATAAAGTACTTCATATACCAGAATATATGTTTACAAGAAATATTTAAGCACAATATAAACATGGAAATATGTAAATACATAGCGTAATTTAGGTTTCAACACAAAAACATATTCGTGTAGAGCCCTCTACTGCGGGCTGCAAAATTACAAATTCACGAACTCCGCTAAATCCCCATCCACTATTCACTGAATAAAATGCGATTGGATCTTTTGTTATCTTCATGAATATAAGATTCTCACCCATTTCGCTTCAAATTATGTAAATGAAAGGCGAATGTGAGATAAAATGAAGCGTGAATATGACGTAGGTAACGTATACCTATATTATATAGACAAACTAATCATATTAGGCAAGATTTTTGATAATAATAATTGTAACGTCATGAACGTACCTCTATCTGATTATGGTGGTATATATTATATGGTGGTATAATATTAGTTATTAGTGGTATAATTATTGTTTGTGTAATGTGGAGCACTGAATAAACAATATTCTATTCTATTCTAACCTGGTTATCTATACATTTAATAAAACAGTAAAATTTTAGTGTCTGTACATTGAATATATTTACGAAAAAGTAATTGGGGGCGATTTTAAAATAGTAACAGAACACTTTTCTATGATTTTAAATTTTTTTGTTTGTCTGTTTGTCCGTTGGTTCGGGCTAATCTCCGAAACTACTGGACGGATTTTCATGAAACTGTACATTAATATAGCTTTCATATCAGAATAACATAGTAAGTTAAAATTTTGAATAATTTTTGAAGTCCGAAATCCACGCGGGCGAAGCCGCGGGCGGAAGCTAATAACTTATATGGACGTATGTACCTAAGTGTTAGAAAATACCTCGATGTACTGCAAAAAACATCGCACACTCACCTATAATAATTAATCTAATGCTAATAATTTTATACAATTTTATGATTTGGCATTATTTTTAGCAGCTATAATATAATATAAAATTTTAATGCAAGTACTACTCCGATTTTGTGCCTCCTCAAGTTTTATAAGTTTTATTTTCGTACATGCATTTTATGTTTTTATTTATTTATAGTTTTATTGATAGATCATTTATGGTTACTTTTGAAATGATCTTTAGTTTCTATAACGTTTTTGTACAATTAATTTCAGATTGGACAACAACAACATCAATATACTGATGCCGGGTGCCTTTAAATATTTTAATATTTTAAATCAAACGTCACTGGATGGAAACAGAATATATATCATAAGAGTAAGTATAGTATTGAATATATATCAATAAAAAGCAAATCATTCTCAATACTATTTAAGAACTTTTTTTTAAATTATAAGGGGACAAAACCAGCAGTTGGAGCCATTTTTTTGACTACCGATGCCCATAGACATCCGCTCCACCTCACAGAGGTTATACAGATGCGTTGTCCTCCTTCCTCCTCCCGGCCGCCATGGGCCACCGGCTCCTTATACAATACACGAAACGCGACAACTTTACGCCGGTCTCGTGCAAGCTACACACATGCATGCATGCAGTGTGTCACTGCCTACAAAATTCCTAATTTTACTGATAATTGTAAATATCTGTACAATATTGGTATTTAAACCAGTTCAATTCACAATTGTTTCCAGGAGGACGCGTTCCGAAACGCAAAGATACGGACCCTGTCCCTCCGCGACTGCAGCATCACGCAGCTGTCTCCCGCATCGTTCGCCGGCCTCGACAACAGCCTGCAGAGCCTGGACCTGTCCGAGAACAACCTCACCGCCATCTCCAAGTTCATGCTCAACAAGTTGGACTCGTTGCGCTTCCTTAACCTTCGAGAAAATAAGGTTTGTAGTTTATATATGTTCGACTAGCTTCCATCTAGATAGATCTCCATACTAAATATCACTTCCGTTGATCCGATTTGATGTGAAAGATGAACAAACGATGAATATATTCTAACCTCTTATTTATACATATTATTTGTTATATTTTTTTTATAATATCAGGGGTCAAACGAGAAATCGGAGCCATTTTCATGACTAACGACGTCCATAGACATCCTCATAGAGGTTATACAGACACGTTGCCCTCCTTCCTCCTCCTTCCCCATGGTACCGTTTATTCGTATATTAACAAATAATGCAGCCCAATTGGGCCGGAACGACCGGGGATCTCTCACTAAATCGATACCGGCGTGAAGTTCGTGCGGTGTGTAAGTAGCCGGTGCCCCATGGAGGAGAAAGTAGGAAGGAGGGCCATGGTATCTGTATATATTTTGCGGATGTCTATGGACGTCGGTAGTCATGAAAACGGCTCCGGCTGCTCATTTGGCCTCCTATACTAAACTAATCGCTAGACCGTATTATGTAGGTACCTTAGATTAAGCTGTAAATTAACTTAACATAAAGGTATTTTCTTTTTCTTCTTTGCATATAAATTGTTAAAACGTATATCATTGTAATTACGAATAGGTATGTACCTAAACAAAGATCTTCTATTATATTCTATTTTCTCAACCATCTCTCAGTCTATACCTACTCTACTTTCCAGGTCGACACAAACTTGCTTGCAACGAACGTCCCGTCGGAATACTCGATCCCGTCGATCAACAACTTCCAGTTCAAGCTGTTCCACCTGGACATCAGCGGCTCCTCCTCCCTGGAGATGAGCCTGCAGGACGTGAGGAGGTCAGTTTACGTTCTAGAAATATTAAAATCATAATTGGATAAAATAATCAGTGACGGATCTAGGTGGGGCTTGTGAGGGCTGCAGCTACGGGCCCCGTAAGGGCTAAACGGCCTTTAGATCATATTTCTACCTACAAGAGGCCCCCTTCTCAAGTCCAAGGTCTACAAGCCCCGGGCCCCACCAGACCCTAATCCGGCGCTGAAGTTAGTTCTACACAACCTAAAATCTTTTCAATAACAAGATGGTTCTGTACATATGTAAATAAAATTTTGAAATAAAAAATTTAAAACGATAATTAAATTATATTATAATAATTTTTTAGAACAAATTTATTAATTTATATTATGTATTATAGATGTAGGTACCTAGTTTGGAGCGTTAGGTATTTTTTCAGATTTTCAGAATTTCGATAGCATTAGTCGCCGCCATTTAATAACAAATAACATGTGTTACGACGATCTACGCGCAGAAGCGGCTCCAGAATAAATGCGAGTGGCAGGAGATCGGTCGTTATGGCGTTCATTAAATGAGGCCTAATCTCCTGGTCGCTTTCCAAATTCTTTTAATTTGAAGATTTTAACAATAGAATTAATGAACATCTACAGAAAAACTAGACGTATTAAAAATGACCAAATCTGTAAACACTGTTAGTTTTAAAACACCAGCAAGTTCTCAGACATAGAGCTAGCTAGCGTTTATGCTACAAGAAGGCTATTTTTGTTCAAAAAGGTTGTCTTGGAAGAATTTTAAAAATATTGTCTCCTAATTAAGACCTTATTAATTTAATTGTTATCAATAGTGTAAAGTACAGATCGAAACGTAAATTACTTGCATTCAAGTAACCCACGAATGTCCAGGCAAAATTAAAATTTAGAAGTCGATGAACAGACTGTAATAAATTAAACCAATTTTTTGTTCGAAGGTTTACAATTTTTTTTGACGAACAGTTTTGTTGTACTTTTCATGCTAAATCTAATAATTTAAAACGTCTAAAGTGGCAAATAATTAAAGTGGTCTCATGAATTAGGGAGCTCTATATTCTGCAGAGGATAATTTTCATTTATTATATATTATTAAGATAATTCAATTAATTAAAAATAATTAGGTAATTATGTAAAGTTTCATATTTTACTCGCTAAAGTCCCACCGCTTTCATGTCAATTGGTAAATATGTTTTATGTATAAAATATTGTGACTTGTGTAAATGATGGTAGTACGCTATTTTTCTTTTAATATTATTTGCAGATTTTCTTTATAAATATTATAAATAGCTCATTCCCATTGAAGTAGTTTAAAGTTCCCTTTTTTTATTTTACTTTTAGCTTCGCACGTGTCTTTGCTATTACATTTCTATTGCAGAGACGAGAACGACACACTTTGCGGTAGAGGTGGCAAGTAAGTCTTTGTGTGTGTGAGATTTTCGTGAAACCTGTTTGATCGGTGGTTACTACGTCATGGCTGTTGCGTTACAAGTTTTTACAGTACTATTAAAGCTACAGCCACTAAATTGGAGGTTCTAACCTCCAATTTAGTGGCATAACTACAGAGTGGCAAGTCGGCAAAAACCCACGGGCCCCCAGTCAGAAGTGGCCCCCTGTCAGAGGAGAATCCCAACTAAAAAAAGTTTGTTTATGTTCAAAATTCATCGGATGGGCCCCATCCAATGAATTTTGGGGCCTCGAGCGGTATAGTTATGCCACTGCTCTAATTTGTATATAATATTCATTCTGACACAAAATAGTGGAAATGTCATGTAGAAAAGTTAAATTAAACGCACGTGTACTGTAAAAACCTGTTTAAAATGCTAATATGAATTAATATTGAACGCGTTTTCTTTTTGTTTTGTTTCTCGTCATAAATGTATAACGTTTTCAGAATGGCTGAGCATAGGTATGCTATGTCAATTAAATTTAGCATGATTGATTTAAAGTAAGAATTTGTGTCGTGTCGTGTTGTTTTGAACGATCGGAGCTAATATTGTCTGTTGTATTGAAACGGTTAATATATCTAACAGAATTGTTTTTGTTCTTAAAACACAAAAGATTTTAGGTTGTGACAACGTGACTTCACTTGCGCACACATTCATTCTCATTTTTCACTTACACGTCATTTTAAACATTATTTATTAGTATTTTTCAAATAACATATTAATAACACTTTACTTTTTTAGAATGCGATCACTCAGGTATCTAGCCGTCAGCAAATTGATAAGACGAAGCATAAGCGCAGAGGATTTTCTCGAATTCGGCGTAGATTTGGAAGACCTAAAAATAATCGGGAGCACGATAAATCGAATCGAATCCAGTGCATTCCAGCATGTTCGAACGATAAAAAGTTTGGACATGTCCGAGAATAACATAGAATACATCGATCCATTTGCATTTGCTGAGGTAAAAAATATAAAAATAGATTCAGAACCGCAAAATTCTACAGTTTGTGTAAAAGAGGTAAATTAATAAAGGTTTTTCTTTCAGCTACACAGCCTAACAACATTAAAAATGGCGAACGGTTTGCACGATTCAGTTAAAATTTTACCATTCGAACCGCTGAAAGCGTTAATCGAGATGCAGTATTTGGACCTCAGCAATAATAAACTGCAGAATGTTCCAGACACTTCCTTTCATTTCTTGTACAAGTTGAAGATTTTAAATTTACAAGACAATTTGATCGAACATTTCTCGAAAGGGACCTTACAGGTATAATGACCATTATGAGATATTTAAAAGATATGTTTTAAATAATATTTTTCTTTACATGTCGTATTATTTAAAGATTACTAATAATACTATTAGCAAAAATAAAAATACTATATTGCTAATGCAAAAAGGAGCCTTCTAGTTAACATTCTTCATATCAATCAGTATATTAATTGACTATTTCATCTACGCTTACTGAAACATTTCTTTTTTCTTTATCATCTCCGTCTCCTTTCTTTCCAGGCGTTTTTATTGATTGCTAAATAAATATTATATTATTTTTTCAGAGTGACATACATAGAGAGCTAGAAGGAGTATACTTATCACTTAATAAAATAAGAAAAATAGATCAGCATACATTTGTAAACTTGAAAGAACTGCAAGAGATTTTTCTAGAAGATAACTTGATTGAATCATTGTACAGAAGATCCTTTACCAGCATGGACAACCTAAAAGTGATCCGATTGAGAGGAAATTCAATATACGAGATTAGTGAAGAAGCCTTCCAAAACTTACCGGCCTTGAAAGAGTGAGTATTTTAAATTTAAATATGTTATTTTATGTAGTCTATTATTATTATTTATATTTAAGGTAAGTAAAATCTATATTTAATGATTGATTGATTTAATTTTACCATACCGTGTTTGCAAAAATGTTAAGTGCGCAGACACAAGTGCACTCTCAACCCCCTCATTTTCATATTCCGATGGGACGACATCGGCAGTCCGACCAAGTGGAGATAAATCAGACCCAGAACCGAGCGACGGCGTAACATGCTCTCCGAAGCACGGGGTCGTAGTACATCCAAATTCTTGGCTCTGGACTATTAGTAAAAATTTAACAATCCCAGTACCTTATACTTTTGGTCCGACCCGGGACCTCCTATCAGTGGTTAAACAATAGTAAACCTACTACGGTGTTTGATCGACGTAATTTGATGTTTGTAAATTCTAGGCTGGACATTTCTTTCAATCGTCTGGAAACCTTCAAGTTCTCTATTTTCGACCAAGTCGGATCTGCTACAGCGCTGAGAGTGAATGCCTCCTACAACAGAATAATCACATTGACGGACTCCAATGCACCGCTGTTCTTCACTTCCAACTTCTACGCACCTCCGAAGGCGCAAAGTAAGATTTATTTTTGACAATTGATTACGCTTCTGTTTCTATTGTTACTGTTCTACGCACGTCCACCATTAGACGAAATTCTTTGTTGCTTGATATGTTTGCAATAACACTTGTTTCATTTTCTATAATATTATCTCAATGTACACATTGATTGATTGATAAATATTTTTTCCACTACTTTTCTATAATTTTTTAGATCTTTATTGTTGACCAGAAACTATAATGTTTTGTTTTACTTGTGTTTTACTTCTTGTTATTAACCGCATGTTATTTTTTGTTGCTTTCTATCACTACAATAGGATTAACATCCGATGATCCAAACTTGCATATGGAAGAAGGTGATTCTGTTTGATACTTTGTTGCTATTGTTCCTTTTTTATTGTAGTAATTTTATGCTTTCAATCTGTTTTAGTGTGTATTTCTATTTTTGTTTGTTTTCTTATTTGTAGTTTATACTGACACGAGATTACATTCACAATTCTCAGAAGATGCCAGTCCTTGGCGTTTGGAGAGAGGTAACTTGTATTAATCTTTTTATGTTCTTATTATGTAAATGAGCAGTAGCTGTTTTGATTTAATCTTCTCAATAAAAACAAAAAAGACCAGTTTACAATTGGTAAAACACATTTTAACGAGCGTTAAAATTTTTATCAATATTATTATTTAATGATTTTGAATTTGTTTGTGTCAGAGATACCTGTGGATGAGGTCTTCGTTGTATGTATTGAAGTTGAATTGGGAAAATACTTCTCGCTAACACGATTCCATCGCAAACTGACAGCTATATTGTCGCCGTAAGTGACTCTACGCTTGTGTGAGATTAAGATAAGTCATTAAAGGGGAGGAAAGCAAGAAGTCTGGCTAAACATTCTCAATCTAGATGTGTACCGATACCTAAGGGTTACTGGCTAAGACTGCTTGTTACCTTACGCTGTAAAAAGCCATTAAAAACTGATATCAAATCTGTGTATGGCGTAAGGCGTTATATCTTATTTTAATATTATAAAACAATATTTTCAGGTCTCGGAACTGTGTCGATCAACATTCGAGCGTTGGACTTCTCTCACAATAACATCTCCTACATAGCTCCATACTATTTCAGGTATATATCATACTATTCATCATTAATAATATTCATTTACTTTACGTACATTCAGGGCCCTCGTGTAAAAGAATAAGTAAAAAAAAACATCGGTTGTCTGTAAAGTCGATTTACTGACGATAGTTGAACGTGACAACGTCTTAAGAAAATACTGATGGAATGGTAGCATTTTTCAAAAGAAAATTTTAATTTCATTTGTTTAATAGATTTGTATGTATATACAGAAAGAGGTAATTGGAAATGGTACGTTAGATTGCAAGTTATTTGTATAGCAGATATATAGTTCGTCTAATGCATAACAGATGGCGTTATCACGTATCCTACATCGCGCTATAGCTTGCACAAATCTGTTTGTTCGTTCATAGCAGATATATAGTTCGTGTAATGCATAACAGATGGCGTTATAACGATTGCTACATCGCGCTATCGCTTACACAATACTTTTTGGTTAGGGTGTTCATACAAATACTATACCGTGGTTTCATTAGATGTGACCAAAAGCCTCGGATCTAAAGTTTGACCGTGGGAACATGTAACTGGTCCAATTTAAATTTTTTGTTCCTTTATTTTGCAAATAATCCTGAAACTTACAATTCAACATGTACATTTGACAACTAGGTAACGCCGCATGTTGTCAAATTTTTTGGAACAGCCTGCTCTATCGATTTATAAGACGTTATCACGTCAAAAGTATTAAAAATAAATGTGATACTGTCATTTTTGTAAAACATAATATTTACATTTTTATAATAAAAAGAGTTTGTTGTGTGCAATTTACGTAATATGATATTAAGTGTGCTCCTAGCCGGACCAGACAAACATGTCTATATAGACTAGCCAACTGTGCAGGACATAAAAGAAAAAGTGTGCCAGACACAAACGCATCCTCTATTCTATCATTCCGAAATGTCGATGGGACGGCCGTCCGACACGACCAGCCACAGAGTAAAATAAGGCTCAATCACTAAGAAATGTGACATTTTACAAAAGTAACTTCAATGAATCAATACATTGTCTATTAACGTAAAAAATATTAGTAAGTCTTGCTTAGTGGCCAAGTGAGTCCATGTATAAACCAGGTCATTGTTACGCTTATAATCTAGTATCAACAATACATTATTGTATCGTCAGCTGTCCGCGAGGTCGGCTGACTGGAGTCATTCACCCCGTGCGAGGTTGATGCTCGCTGTCGTCGTCAGTCCAAAGGATGTCTACATTTTTTCTTAATTATTAAGCCATTCTTTGAAAAAAGTATTTTCGTATACTTCTCATTTTTAAAGTTTTTTTAAAGTTTCGGATTACCATTAGGCACTTATAGTATACGTAGTTTCATTTACTACACGGTTACATTATCTCTGGACCTGGCGTTGATGACGTCATGTCGCATCGGCGCTCAACTACGGTGCGCGTACTGACGCAACAGAGTGAACGCGGGGCCGTGAACGGGGAACGGGGGCGGGGCGCACATTCCAGCCAGGTCCACACATAATGTGATCGAGTAGTAGTGCCTCTCGCTTTTATCAACGTTGTTTAAGTGGATCCAATTTTTCCAGACACGCGGACCTGACTTTGTCCGAGCTGTACCTATCTCACAACCTCCTCCGGAACATCACGCGCGAGGTGTTCGGCTCCATGCTGATGCTTCAGTACCTTGACCTCTCCCACAATCAGATATACCACATGGAATATGACTGTTTCAAGAAAGTTAGGAATTTACAGGTAAGTGTTTTGTCCTATTGTGATTACTTTTAAAACATGTTTGCAGATTAGTTAGAGTAGATAGTGAACGACTAATTAAGTCAATGAGATGTTGCGTTGCTTGTTTATTTTTATATAACAAATCGAAGATACTACTACTAGTTTGAACTAGTAAAAGTCATCTTATTTCATTTTAGCCATATCGGACCGTAAGTGGGAAGAGAGAATGATATAGTTTTGTCCGAAAATTTTGCTTTAGGGGTTGGCTATACTGTCGTTTGTTAAAGTCTAAAGGGCCGACCTATTGTCAGCTAGTATATAATAGTCCAGTCATTATAGATTTTGATCCGTGAATAATTAATTCTTGGATTTTTTAGTAGGTCCCTCGGGGCGTCACTGGGAGTGTAAATTCAAAAATGAGACCGGATCAGGCTCAGGAAAATCCATAATAAAATTTCCAATTAAACGAGATAATGAAAATATTTTGAAATTGTCGCTTTTTTAAATTTAATTTAATTTCCAAAATATTGACCCTAGAAGAAAAATTGTAAGGAATAAACTTGCAGAGGATCGAATTTCCTACAATTTTTGTCCTCGTGGTTTTACTGAAAAGTCAAAAATGGCCGGGTTATTCAAGAACACTCGTTTTTATGGAAAAAGTAAACATTTTTCGAATATACGCAGGTGCCTGCTGAATTTACACTACTAGTGATCCCCTGAGTGACCTACGAAAAAAAAATATTGACGGGTAGGGTCGATTTTTTTGGAAATAATGACTGTACTAGTAGTGTATTTAAAAACTAATAACCCACTAGCAATTTTAGTTGAGACAATGGACTTGATGTTTTCAGATAATAGATTTATCACACAACAATCTGATCGAGCTGCCGTTGGAAGTGTTCCACGACATGCACGGACTCACGTCGGTGGACCTGTCGGACAACAACATTCACAAACTTGCGAACAACCTGATCCCCTCACCGGCGCTGGAGAGGTAACATTAGATACGTAATATGAATGTTCTTTTGACGTGATAACGTCTTTTAAATTTATGAACACACGAAAAAGCTTATCTCGTCTTATTTTACGGTTATCGGTTTTACGAGCAATGAGGCCTTTAGTTAAATTAATCTTACTTACGTTATATTAGTCTTCAAAACGACTTGCATTCAAGATTCTAATTTCATCGTTTTGGGTTGACCTCTACACCTATGCAGTCAGTTTATCTTTCTTGAAAGAATACATGAAATCACGAAGCAAAGACAGTAAATTATAAAATAATAGGCAACTGTGTACCCATATGGTACACATGTAAGTGTTAATAATTTAGATTTTAAGTGGTATTTCCTAACGTTCCAGGTTGGATTTATCTGACAATGAACTGTCAAGAATACCAACAAACTGCCTGTCTCCCGCCGCGGCCATTAACTTGGTGGAGCTGGACCTGAGCGGGAACACAATCCCCGCCCTGTCCATAGCCGACCTAGTCCAGACGTTCAGGGTGAGTACTAGTCCGTTTCTTTATTCTAGATTGTGTGAATGAACTGTTTGTAAGCAAGTGTTCCGACCTCCACCAAAAAATATGAGTAGTCTGTAGTTTGATTTAGTTGCAATAACCCTGGCTGATATTGTTTATATAAATTTTAATGAGCTGACATCTATGAGAAGTCACTTAATTTATTGCCTGTTACGATGGTAATAATCGACTTACCCTGCTAAGCAACCTACAGAATATTACATTTTGAAGGTACAAGTCCGACGGGGTGCAGACCGCAGGCGACAACCACACGTTGCCTAGGAACCATTGGTTTCTATTCTCTATGAAATCGATTCCGAGCGCGTCGCAGCCCGTCTCGCCCTTGTACCTTTAAGCACACTTCTTAACAAATTCATAACACAGAATAACAACGATAGAACGATTACAATATAAAAATAAACTTGCTTTATTTACCTACATTCTCTATTTTATTTGTTCCTAGTGTTTTCTTTAAGAATCTCAATTATATTTTTAAAAAATAATTTGGATAAAATATACCTCAATAAGGTATTTATTTTGATTATGAAAGATATACAAATAAAATATAGAATGTGTTTATGAATGTGTGTGTCACTGTAGCTCCTGTAGGCTTTGTGTATGTGTGTGTACGCTAACGTGTGTCACATCTGTAGCACGAAGGAGATTACTGGCCGGAGGACAACGACGATAGCGACGACTATTTGTACCACACGGCCCAGAGGGACCAGACTAGGGTGTTCCACCAAAAAAAGCAATACCCTCAACACATCCTGTACAAGGTAGATCCCACACTACTTCTATTGGCACTTTTTTCTTTTGTACCTTCAAAACTGGAGGCGTATTGCAAACTATAATGTACATATGTTATGTGTCTTATAGTCTATTCGATATTCGAGTTTGTAGTTGTGTGCAGCACGGTAAAAAGTTAACGCACTATATTTTATAGTTTGTAGGTATATACAGAATGTTCAAGAAAACCAGTCATATATGCCTATAGGATACATTAGAAGTATTCAAATACAAATAGACAACAGAAAGAACAAAATATACATATTACCTAAGAATGATAAATATATAATTTACTATAACAGCGCTGTTCACTGATTCCGGTTGAACCTTATGTGCTTAAACGGGAGCAAATTTTTTACACATTAAAATTTTTGTGAGATTAATGTATAGTTATATAATAAACTAAACAATAAAGCCCCTGAATAGGGTACTCAATACAGTTCGTATGAGAAGGCTACTACGTTCCGAGTGTGCACTACACATTAATTGTAAATCATATAGCTTTACTGCACTCGTATGTTGAAAATTAAATTATTATTAAATTGTTGAAATTAATAAATTAATTTGTCCTCTTAAACTTACGAGTGGGTAAATTGAGCTCGTAAATTTACGAGGACTATTAATAGTAATTACTACTATTGGTTGTTACTACTAAAGTAACAGCTGTGCTGTCGCGTTTCGTGCGGTGTGTAAGTAGTCGGTGGTCCATGGAGGGAGGATAGCCTCTATGCGGATATCAATGGGCGTCGGTTGCCAGGAAAATGGCTCCGACTGCCCCTTTGCGCCCCCTGTAACATAAAAAAAAATACTACTATTGGATATTATTCTACTATTGGTATTTAAGAGATTTATTATCAGTGAAATCGAAGATTAAATTAAATTATAATCCCTTAAAAAACATGTAGACGATATAATTATTAGTTGCCGTGAACTCATCAGTAAATGAATAAACGAAAATGAAAATGAATAGACGTTAATGATGTATTAAAATATGGTCTTGTCTGAATGCGTACTTGTCCCGCGGCATATAAAGGTAGTATAGTTTAGAAAATGACAGAGAAATAGTTTAACAACTGCTTGTTTAACAAACCGACTTGACCTCTACGTCTACATAGAGTTTTAGAGTAGTCGTTGTTGCGTCCAGAGCAATGAACGAGTCCATGGCGAATTCGCTAATAACTAGTTTCATCTGAACAGGATATTAAGGCAAAGTGAATCAACGTTGCAGTACTGTTGAGATAATTTAAATGTTTTTTTATTTAAATATTACGTCATGCATAATATAATAAAAAAATTAAAACACGCCTGGTTTACATTTATTTACTTTGCACGTTTTAAATGTTCTTTTATGCAGGAAGGTTAATATTAAAAAAAATTTAACCCTCATATCTCCTCAACGCTTATGAATGTTACAAAAATTATAATGGTTTTGAATGATAGTGTACCCTATCCCACATTCAAATACGTGACTGATTATTTTGGACAGCTTGTGTATTAACGCGGTGATGACATCTAAGGGACCTTATAACCTACACATACATCTAACTTTTTCTTTATATTGTCGTTTATAGTTTGTAATCGTCTGCAGTTGAAGCAAAAGCATGTTGGAATGTATATTTATTCTTTCGGTCAACTTATTGTTTATAACACTGTTTTTGTTTCATAAGCTTCCAAAGTTTTGTTTTTATTTTCATTGTTTCATTGATATATTATTAAGATAAGATAATGTAAGATTTAGTAAGTTGTCGGCACGATCTGTGTAAGGCTGTAATGCCTCATCATATTGATTATTATTAGTTATTGCGTGAAAAAATGTCCAATTACTTTTTTTGATGATGAAAAATTAATTAAATGTTATACCTATAATAATTTAGATTTATATCCAAAAAATTACTTTTGTAATTTTTTTTTAAATACACAGTATAATTTGTTTCTTGTTAATATAGTTAATAAATTTTATTTTATACGAGGACGGAGTAAATAATAAATAATATTGTTTTTTTTTTATGTTCATCTACATACGTTTCCATGATACATTCCTTTTAAATGACATCTGTATTAATTTGTATTACTTATGTTTTCAGTCTCTTGCCTGGTTAGATCTCTCTGATAACCGTCTAGTGAGAGTGGATGTGGGCGCCTTCACCGCCTTGCCGAGACTTCGCTGGTTGGATCTGAGTCAAAACTTGCCGTTTGGTAGCGTGGAGCGCGGTGATAGCATATTCCGAGGTCTAGAACGGAGATTGTCACATCTGGGTCTCAAAAATGTCAGCCTCACGAACGTAAGTTTTGGTTATTTTTTAAATACCTGATTGATTCACTATTTCCTATATTTATAGAGCATTGTCATAATGGAAACTATTGAAAATAATTTATGGAAATGGTAATAATCTTGAAAGATTGTCAATATTGTCGTTTTTCAAAACATTATTGATTGAGCCCACTAAAACAATTTCCAAATTAATTTTTATCCCCCAAAAATCTTTAAGTCTCGCCATTAGATACAGGCATAGTGTAGTATTTTTCCCCTGTCACTGTAGAGAAATAACTTTATACTAATAAGGATTTAAGGTTAACAACATGTACATATAGCAAATAATTAAAGGAATAAGACTTTTATAGTCTTGTAATATTTTTTCAGGTGCCATCTCTGCCGCTACCCAGACTGAAGAGTTTGGATCTGTCCTACAACAACCTGGCGTCAATAGCGACTGAAGTGACCGCCAACTTGACGCATCTCCGAGTGTTGGATCTCTCGTACAACGACCTTACGAACGTCCCAGTGGTATGCTTTTTTATTATAAACTAGCTTTGCCCGCGGCGTCGCGGTTGATCAATATAAAGTAAATAGTACATCTTCTTCTTCTTCTTCATTATATAAATTGACAAAAATACGTGCAGTTTTTAGTGCGTGAACAGTAATCTTAATTTCTGTTATCACACATTTCACTATAGACAATTTGATGAAGATGGTTTATTAACATTGGTCGCCTACGTCCTCATTTAGGTGTGAGAGATTATCTACTATACACTACGCAAGATAAATGTAAATTAAATTCATCATTTAGTGTAATGCTGGTGGTAGCCGCAGTTTGCCAACATCACGACTCACACTCGAAATCCAACTACAAATGAAAACGGTTATAGCATGCGGACCCTACGGCATGCGTGAACATAAGTCTCCCGCATGTGCACTATGTCTATAATGTCATGAATTCATGCAACTCCCCAGGCCACCCACTCGCTGAGCGACCTGCGCTGGCTGTCGCTGTCGGGGAACCCCATCACAGCGCTGATGAACACGAGCCTGTACGGAGTGTCGCCGCGGCTGGAGTACCTGGACGTCTCCCGTCTGCGGCTGAGCATTTTAGAGGTACGGATTAGTTCCATGAGATTTAGTTGGAGATGGAATGACACACATAAAGACGGAGTATGAATTGTGCCATATAATAAAATGGACCTAACAAAGTTCAAAAATTAAATAATTATATGTACATTACTTCTAAATATTACTGGCTAGCTATGCTGGCGTGGCTAGGCTGTTGCATTTTCATCGTAACCAACATAACAAGAAAATTGTGTGCAGAAGAGCAAAGTATATCCTGTAATTGTACTGTGTATATTTACGAACAGGAGATAAGACTGCAGTACTTGGACTTCGATCCTATAATCCGAAAAAAACTGATGTTGAATTGTTCGTTCGACCGGTCTGGCTATTGTACAAAAACTGCGCTATTTATTGGATGGATAGTTTTCTTCCCAAATACGATAGATACAAGTAGAGAACAGCTATCGAATTAAATTGTTTCAAGAATTGAAAGGGGCCGGTTAAAGCAACAGACCATAAAGAACTGTAACATAAGAAAAAAGAGGAGTAATCATTGTAATCTTATTCTTGTTACAGCATGGTGCATTTAGCAAATTGTTTAGCTTGAGGACTTTGAAGATATCCGTGAACGGCAACGTCAGGGATTTCAACTTCCCTAAAATACTAGCCTACAACGAGGGCCTGGAGAACCTCTACATACAAGTGGAGAGCTCCCAGGTGGACCTCGGCTACGAAATGAGCGGAGACATGCCCTCTAAGGTCAACAACATCACCATCACGGGGCGAGCGTTCAAGTTCCTTTCGGAAAGATTTTTGAGGGTAAGATTTTAATTTTTGGGTCTTTCTGACGCATGTCGCTTACACACAGCTATATCAAAACGTCAAAGTGTCCTTTTTCTGTTAAAATTATTTTTGGGATTGTCCATTTTTTTTTAATCATAAATGCTTTAGCAAGTAAATTATTTCGGATTTATGTGAATTTTATGTAATTTTATGATAATTTTGTTCTTTTTTAAATGTTACGTGTACTTTTACGTAACAGGGAATTACTTCGCGAAACCTCAAACTGACGATCTACAATACAACGATAGAGGAGATCGAAAACGAGGTGTTCTGGCGGTCGGGGCGGGTCAAGAACCTGACGTTGGACCTCAGAGACAACTACTTCTTGCGGGTCCCCAACCCGGGGCAGAGCGAGTGGCCGGGGGTGCCCGGCTCGCTGTTCCTGCAGGACGTGCTGGTGGCTGGGAACCCTCTCGTCTGTGACTGTCGTATTGGGTAAGAGTATAGTATCCTACTAATATCATAAATGTGAATGTGAGTTTGCTTGTTACGCTTTCACGGAAAAACTACTGAACCTATCGCCATGAAACTATACATAATATATTCCTAGAGATATAAGAAATGAAATAGGATACTTTTAAAAGAAAAAAATATTTTTAGAAGGGTCAAAAATTATTGTGGCAGATATTAGGAGTTTTATTTCAATTTAATGTTCATAAAATTCCCGCGGGGTAAAGCTAATAAAAATATATTACGCAATGGTGTAAATGTAGCAGTTGTAAATTTGATCCTTTGAAACTTGTTCCCACAACATGTGGTGAAAAAAATTAGGAGGAAGGGGCATCTGCATATCGTCTGGTTTTGGTGGCTGGTTCGGATGATAATAATATAATTGTTGAATATACTTGGTCTGTTGGTAGTAATAACAAATTATGTCAATTATTTTTAATTAAAGTTAAAGATACAACGAAATACCTTAAGATATCTGCATCAATATTTATGACACTAAGTATGTGCGTGTAAATTGTAGATGGATTCAGGCGTGGGACAGGAAGCGGCGCCAGTACCTCTGCGACAGTCCCTCCGACTGCGTGGCCACCAGGGACGACGTGCGCCTCGCCACCTGCCCCTCGCACTACAACAGGACCTTCATCGATGTAAGTGCTTTGTTGTACAACATTCCATTCTCTTCTTGTTGTTGATTTGTTTGTGTTTAATATAAGGTGGTTAGGTTAGCTGCTACGATTGGACTACACAGATTAGAAATATTAAAATAAAGTTGTTTGTGCTTTCATGCCAGCTATATATTCCCGCGATCTCAACAATGAGTAGTTGTAATAATTATTGTATGTACGGCTGCATATCTAATATTTTTATGTTAATGAGAAATTTAAAAATAATACATATTTTTCGCAATGTATTTTATTATCTAATTTTATTCTTCTAAATTTATTGTGATGAAGTATATTGATTTCAATTGCTGTTATTTTTATTTAAATATATTATTTTTGTTTCAGGTGTTACTCAAAGACTTGGACTGCAGTTGGAGCAAAGGGTTTTCAAAATATCCAAACCCCTTCGTCGTAATAGGATTATTAATTTTGGTGAACGCTTACATTTGAAATATCTAAATTCTCGAACCCGATTCTAAGATGCGTGTGGATACTAGCGACAGCGTACCTGCTGTGTGGCCTAGAAACGTGGAACGACTCAGACTAGAAGTGATAGCGAGTGGTTATAAGTGAAGCCTAAATATTTTGTGATTTATCATAGATACTGAAAGCAGATTTGTGATCTCAAAGTTACCGTATTCATCGTAGGATTATTCTGTCTTCAACTTGATGTATATATAAGATTTTATTGCCTTAGCGTTAAAGTTTCGTTTGGACGGGAAAGACCGAGTCAGCTGACTGCAAACCAGGACTCCCTAAGCCACACTACCAAGGCAATAATTTATATTTGAATACGTTTGTTTGCTTTAATTATTTTGTTGGTAGTTTGATTTGGGATATTTTTTTTTATCAATTATATCAATGTCATGTAGTATTGCTGTCAATATCGATTTGGTTCCGTCGATCCTGATCCCGAGTCTGCAGTTGCGAACTGTCGTCGGCGTCTGCATGAAACTTTTGACTATAAACGCTAAATTACATGGACGATGTGAAGTTAGCTTCAACAGATCTAAACCTAATGTAGGGCAAATCGCTGCGTTATAACTAGTCAGATGCCCCACGGCTTGTGACGCAAAACGTTATAGCGTTTCAGTGTAGTGTGGCATTACCCTAACTTTACATCGCATAATAAATGGAGCGTTGTGTAGCAATTGGTGTGGTTCTTAATGTTTCGTGGAAGTGCTCTTAATGAATACGATCTTAAAACGAGTACGTTGTGTAGACTGCATTCATGTGAATGATGTGTTCGTCCAATATAAGAATAATATTTATATGTGTGGGCTTAATTATATTTAAGTCGTATCATTTACATATAGCTTATCTTTTAGTATAAGTAGTTAGACGTTCGAGATTATTCCGTATTTTAAAACGTTTATAGCTCCTCTTCATATACTATTTAAACATGATTTTTGTTTCTCCATTTCAAAGTCTATCTTGTTCACGTTTACCATATTCTATTATATCTAGGTCAATTCATTTGTGAGCGTGGCATTCATATGTGTGCGTGAGTATGAGCAAATACATTACGGAATACATATTAGGCAAACTCACGCACACAACGTCAGGCGTACAAATAAATTGATCCTACAGTAGTCATTTTGATGTTTATGTAGTTGAAATGTGTCTTTTTGTAGGTGTATCTATATTACAAGGACTGATGTGTATGTACTTTGTTGATGCTACTGTAAACTACACTGATATATCGGTGGGAATGACGGAATTCGTGCCTTTATAAATTTCTTCTAAGGTGTACAAAATTTTATTTTTAAAATTAATATCTTTATAAGTATAGTTGAGTATTGATTCAGATTATTTTAATTACTTATATACCTCATCGTGTGGCCAGCACGCAGACGAAACGCGGTAAAGTGTGTATATTCCCCTTATGTCCTTATAAAAGTAACTATCATAATTTCTTTAGTCGTTCCCACTGACTATCTTAGAATAATTTGACGTAATCTCTTGAATCTCTATGTTACTAGATTTGAAACTTTCTTATTCCATAGCTAGGGCATGTTAGTGTATAGCTTGCATTTAAGTGTGAATCAAATGAATACCTCTTCTTCAGTGGTCCATTATCGTCAGCCAGACATGTTGACTTGTGTTTTCAATACCATTTATGGATTTATAATAGGTATATCTATAAGCTCTAATTAGGCTTATAAATATATATCATTTGATTGAAATATATTTAAAATGTTAATCTAATAATTGTTTCAGTCTTTTTTAATATAAGCGTTTCATGACTAATAAATAACATAAATCTTTATATATATATTACCTATTTTATTTTTGTTTATTTATTATTACTTATAGGTATGTATTTTTTAATCATCATTAAAATCACTAAGATATACTTGTGTCCAATTGTGGATTAACGAGTGACAAAATAGAATACAACTCGACTCTTTTGGCAACTAAATGTTCAACTTTGCAAGTAAATATTAGATACCTATATTTTAACGAAGTTTTAGATTCTAAACCCTTGAAATAATCGAATATATTGAATTTGTCTTTTTATAACAATGTGTTAATCTGTTAAAATGGTTTAATAGTGACTGAAATTATTTATATTAAATTTATGAGAGTTCCTACCGCTGGTATTGAAAACATAAGCGTGTGTTGTGACAGTGAATATATTTTGTGATATATAATATAATATAATCTTTTATCCTTCTATTTTTGATAAGCCTACTACGAGTATTGCAGTAAATGGGAATTGTATAGCAGATATTAAGTCTAGTGAATACGGTGTGTATGTAAGAGTAGGTCTGTATGTCAATTTTAAATGTAAAAGTTGTATTGTTTCATGTATAAATATGGATTAGTTTAACTTATATCTGCTTCTAAAGCGTGTTACTTTGCCATTTAACGAAACAAATTTTATTGTATTAGCACGGTAATAAATTTAAAAATTTAGACATTTAAACTACAGCTATACTTCTTACTCTTTATCTTAGTTGTCGGTTGGAATTTTACATTTTGGGGCGTAGAGTGCAACATTCCCACTTTTGCATCAAAAGGATAAAATACACAATCATAATATACCGAAGATGTAACATTTCGATGGACTATACGTCTTAATGTCACACACACGTTAACTCGGAAAGGGATCATAACCGTATCATCTCGAGCCGTTCAGTATCCTTCGTATGAAACTCCATACTGCAACGCACACTAATGAGAAACGTAACCTAATCACCTCGCTTCGAAAAGCGTAGGCGATACGGTTACGTTCCCTTTCCGAGTTGAAACGTGTGCGGTGACCATTAGTTTTAATATAATATTTAGATTGAATTGTATATCAGATGTATAATTTAGGAGTTCTTCACTAAAGAATCCATGTTAGTTATAAGCGATCAAATCAAATATAAGTTTTTAACATTTACAAATTATTAAGTTTGATTATTATTTACAAATATTTTATCATACATGATAGGATAGCTAGTGCCAATGAGTAGTTTAAAATATCAGACATTTGATATTTTTTTTAATTAATAATTACTATCAATAATATTGTACGTAATATTTCGATTGAACAAGTGCGATTATTGTTTGTGTTTAGTTTATATAATTTAATAAATAAAAGGCAATAATAAATTAAAATATGTCTGCTTTAAAATACAAAAGTACCTGGTACTATATGTATTGTGTGTTAAATTTAAGATTGTAACTTTATAATAGCATTTATTTCTAACATAACCTAGAGTTTAATTAATTCGTTAAAACAGTTCCAAAGATCCTAAGGTGTTCTTCAAGCATTATCTCTTTACTCGTTCTTTCATCATATTTTTTTTCATGTCTCAATAAAATCACAATTTTAATAGCAAAGACAGGGCAATCGAAGCACTTGGGTAGCTAGGTACTGACGAAATGATTATACGCATGATTTGCCCTCCATTTGGCCCCCTCCTAATGGACCACTGGCTACTCGCGAACCGCATAAAAACGGAATAGTTACCTTTACATTTAAGGCTATATCATGTGAGCGAAAGGTATTTCCATGGCCGTGTCATGTCGGTAAGGCAATGTATCTGTTACAAATTCACTTAGCGGCAACAAATTTCCATTTCTCTGAGATACGATATTATCATGTTAAACATTATATTAACATTGTATCACTGTCCTGTTATTTAATTGAATGTTTTACAAAATATGCGAATTTTCAATCGAAATAGTGCAATGATTATAAAACTTGTTCACAATGTCGAGAGTACGCTTGGCGTCGATGACGTCATACGGGTCAATGTGCTAGCCATACCAAGGCGACAAGGCGCGTACGGAGGGTGGGGAAGGAAGGGGCAGTGTTGATATTGTGACGTACTTGTACTGTATGTAAATAATGGGATGTGATGGGGGCTTGGTGTTGTGTTATGGCGTTACGGCTTTTGTATGTATGTAATGATGGGATTGTCTTCACTACTTAAACAAATCTTATAGTGTGAATTTAACATATAATTATAGAGTATCAATAAATTATTGCGTTCATGATTTTGTATTTCCTTTCGTTTATCCTTCACCATTTTTAGGACAATCATAGTTAATATTTTATAGTATAAGGAGGCAAACGAGCAGTCGGAGCCATTTTCATGACTATCGACATCCTTAGACATCAGCATAGAGGTTATACCTACAGATGCGTTGCCCTATTTCCTCCTCCTCCCTCCATGGGCCGCAGGCTGCTTACACACTTGCACGGAACGTGACAGCACGGCTGCCACGTGACGCCTCGAGGCGAGGTAGGTACCTCGCCACTTGTGCCAGCCCAACTCAGCTACAAGCATGGATGCAGCGTGGAACTACCTTTTACAGTTTACTTAATAAACTAATTAGTTTTTTTATGTGATTGGGGGCAAACGAGCAGGTGATTTACACTGCCCATACACGTTTACAAAATCAGGTAGACGCGTTGCCGGCCTTTAAAAAAAGAGTGGACAAACGAGCAATCGGAGACATTTTCATTTCAGTCCATAGACTCTATGCGGATGCATAGAGGCTGCTAAAGTGACAGAATTGTTTGTAAGAGGCCAACTTAACGGAGTTCAGGTGGGCAACTTATTTATTATCTACCCTTTATTTATACTGACACGGTGGATCTACTAAAATAATCGCCACAATGTTATGGACGTCGCTAAGTCATTGAATGGCTGTTCAGCTTAGGTAACGAAAAAGTAAACCGGGGAGGTACCTCTCGCTTACACGAGACGATCGTAAAGAGCCAGCTGTGCTGTCGCGTTTCGTACGGTGTGTAAGTAGCTCATGGCGGTGAGAGGGGAAAGGAGGGCAGCGCATCTGTATAGATACGATTTCTTTTCGTAAAATTGTTTAGCCTATCTACGACAAAGAGGCGATGTGTAAATTAAATACGATCTCTTCGTAAAATGGTCAAGCATATCTACAGGCGACAAACATAGTGTAATTTACACATGATATACCTACAGGGTTATTTTTCGGTCACCGGCCAAATTTTCAGGTTTGGTTCAGAATCAATAAAACATTCGATTTATGAATTAAAAAATATTAATAAAATAATAGGCTATTTGACACTATAAAAAATATACAACGAATCATAGTCATCATCTTTGATTATATACACGTCTAGATACCGCATCAACCACCCGAAAGCGCGCGTAAAACGTGTCTACTATATGTAGTAGACACGCTCTTAGCTTAAGTCAGTGTCATCTAGACCGTAATGCGATTCTAAGCTCCCAATAAAAAAAGAAATATGCCGGTTTGTTCTGTTCAACTGTGTCATAACCATGCAGGAAAATCTGATAACAAATAGAAGAACTTATTTCACCGGTTAGTTTTTAAATTTACGTAAGTATTGTTAAGAAAATACGAATATTAATTTCACAATTTACTACGGTGATGTCACTAGAAAAGTAGGGTAATAATCCAAAACTAAAGGGAAGTTTTTTTTAATATATAGCAGTGAAGTTTACACACTACGTTATTCTACCCACCGTGCTAAGTACCGTAAGGACTTATGTTATATGTACCTACATACTAGACAACGGAAATATCCTACTAATATTATAAATGCGAAAGTTTGTGAGTGTGTTTGTTACTCTTTCACACAAAAACTACTGAACGGATTTTCATGAAACTTTACAATAATATAGCTTTCATATCAGAATAACATAATAAGTTAAAATTTATAGAGATTTTTTATAATTTGGTTATAATACAACGATAACTGTCAAGTAAGTCGGAAAAAATCAGCCCCCTGAGAGCAATATTGGCGTGCGCTGCCCTAATCGTTCGAGTTACACTAAGATAATTACTGTAGGATTATTTATCTTAAATAGTTCTAAATAAAAGTCCGCGACAGCATATATCTATCTTTTATGTGTAAGTCACTATGACCAAAATAGTGAACCAAACATTCAATTAAATTGGATATTTTTTAACGATGCACATTTTAGAATATTTAACGAACTCTTATGAAAATTGATACAACTGTCACTTTAAGTATTGAATGTAGATAAACTTTGTCTTTTACACTAAGTAATTTGGACGAATAGATTAAAAGTTATTATCATGATAAGATTGACTTAATCGGAATATCTAAAGCGCCTTAAAATGCGCGGCGACAAATTCGATTCTCAAAGCGATTTATTGTTTCAAACAATACGTATATATTTAATTTAATATATATTTCAGTATAATATTAGATTATGTATAATAATAACAACATCATTTTTGAAGCCGCGGGCGGAAGCTAGTATTTTAAATATTTAAGATTTTTATTAACGAAAAATACATATAATACATAGATAAACATCAATGACCAAGGCGGGATTCGAACCCACGACCCCTGGCGCATTCCGCTTATCCGAGCCCTGCACCACTGCGCCAGCCTGGTCGTCAGATATAAGATTTGATAAAGCACAAATCCTCGCTAAATAACACCGATTCCTTCCAAGGATGATCCGTGAGGCCGTTTAAATAGCTTTATTATAATGTGCAACATTCGCGTAAACTTAAGATGTCATTATAAGTATTGTTAATATATTTTATATTATGTAACACTGACTGTAAATAAATAAAACTGATTCATAAAGTATATTTGGAGTTCTTATTCTCAAGTAAAAAAATTCTAATACGTATATAGCAATCTATAAAACTAAAACTACCTTCAGAAATCCTCTCATTGATAATAATAATAAACTATCTCTCTCATTGATAAAAAAAATAAAAAAAATCATAATTTATTTTTAATAATAATTAGCATACATTCTATAAAAAAATCTATATAGACCATATATTCATATGTATATTCCTATTTTATTGTTTGCTGTTAGTTCCTCCTGATTTAGTAACAAAATTAAGAATAAATTTTTATGCTGTTGGTATCCCTTTAAACGCACACATTGACGGCGGCTTGCGTTTGACGTCAACCTAATCATATTGCGCCGCCATGACAGTTTGCACTGTTTTTTGTTGTTAATACTGCTTAATTTCTGGAAATATTTATGTAACGTGTTTAACAAGTCATAAAGTATGAAATAAAAAAAATCAAAAAATTGTCAAATACCCTATTAGATAAAATTACTTTGTCCCATGTTGTAAAACATATTTCTTGGTCACAGGTGAATCATACTCGCGACTCACGGCTGACGTCACTGAGTCGATACATTTCGTGTAAGAAAAACAATCGATGTATTTTTAAGGGCCATTTCAAACCGATTTTTATTTAACAAAATATTACAATTAGACGATAAAATTTAAAACATACCCTTGGAATGATGTCTACTTCCTTATTTTAAAATTTGGCCGGTGACCAAAAAATAATCCTGTATAAATTACGATGTAGTAAACATCGCAGCCTATACCTACGGGTAGTGAACTAAACGAAAATATTTATAGCCTTTCAATTATTAATTTGTTTGACGACCATCCCACAACCATTCTCGCACCGCTGGGAGTATATTGCATGCGACTCCCCGCTGTAATGATATTGCCTATGACATATTTATTCTATTGGCTGCTCAGCTAGTGCATCGTAAAATACCATTTCGAAATAAAGTAGGTACAGATAAAAAAATGCTCAAAATATTTTTGTGTGGATAAAACAGGTACCTACAGAGAAAAAAATAGTCAAAATACTTTTATGTGGTTAAAGAAAATGATATAAGGCTACACAATACATTCAATATTTGCAGAAATTGAAAGTTAAAAATGTTTTAATTCAAAATAGAATTATAAAAATTACTTTTTGAACGTCAACAACTAGGCCTCGGCAACAAATCAGATATAAATTGATTTGAAGCTCTGCATATCTAGAACTATAGCAGCTCTATTAAACAATAAGAAACGAATCACGCTTTGAGAGAAGTTATTCAACATAATGATCATTATATATTTGGCGTATTAAAAATCAAAGATCCTTATTAGGCTTCTACAATTACTAACATCGCAAAGGAAAAAGCAAAGATTCAACTAGAAGAACGAATTTTCTTAATTTCCCTATAAAGACGTCTCCTGGATTCTCTTAAGGTGCGTAATCGAATTTTAACTCACAGTAGCCGTTATCGGTATATTAATGATGATCCAAAATTGATTACGCTCATCTAGTCACCAATCAAACACCACCTCAAATCACCTTTCAATGAATAAAATCTGCTCTCATTTTTAAAGTCAGGAAATACCTTATCTCCAGAAAAAAACACATTCTCAATGTTTAGTGAATACATTTTTAAAATTTTGCTAGAAAGTTAACTCAGACGACGCTACACGGGTCCGCTAGTGAGACATATTATATACATACCATTGAGTTATATGTACTACGTACATGCGCTTCAATCATTTGATAGAGGTAAATAAAAAAAGAAAAAAATGGCTTTAAAATTATTCTTACGTTTTAATGATACAAAATTGATAAAATGTGTTTTTTTTTATTTACTATACGAAATACTCTGTTCTGAAATAAGATTCAAGTCACGTACATTATTATTTAAATCAATCATCCCTGTAAAGTAAAAATGACGTTCTCGAAACGCCGCCCTCGTACCAAAGTTCGCACTGAACTGTGAGTGACAAGCCCAAAGTAAATTCATTTAACTGTATGGCTACAAGAGGAGCATCATTCGTCATATTCATAGGATATAGCGAAGCATCAAATCCCGGGGGGTAAGGGTGATATTGAATACTTTTTATGTGTTCTTTATCGAAACTATTGTAACCAGAGCACACGAGCCAATATTTTTGTTTATCTAGTTTCATCCAATTCCACACGACGTCTGGTACATTTGTAGCATTTGAAGAGTTTAGACTTAGGGGCTTCGCGGACCAATGTAATTGCTTATTGATCCTCACTATAACGCAAGGTTTGTCTCCGTAACCATAAGGGTGTGTTCCACACGGTCCCAGACTCACATCTTCTTTGCGTCTTCCTTCTAATAGTTTTTGTATTGATTTAACATATTTATCATAATGTACCGGTTCATTATGATACCAAATAATCGGGTCATGGTCCACAGATGTTGGCGTAGCCGTCAATCCAATTCCATTTTCTGTATAAGTATAAAGATCTGGTTTGACACATATTTCAAAATCTCTATTATGTATTACAAGTAACGCAACATATAAGGTCAACATCGTAAATGCAGCAAGAAGTATGAGGTACATTATTGAATACAGCGCCAGTATGAACCAACCCGTGCAGGTTCTTTCGCAGAAAAGCTTATTTTCACTATCGTATAGAAACTCACAAAACATTTTACAGCAGGATTTTTTTGGGGGTTCATTATTATTTGCCAAATTTTTCTGTGCGTTTTTCGATGTTGTTGGTAAATTTTCTTTCCTTTTCATTTTTAATATCTTACACAACGATTTTCTTTAACTTCACATGCCACATATTGACACAATTTAAGTCATAAAATTTAGTCTCCATGGCTTTGACTACGATTCGAAACATAGTGTCCGCGCCACGACTGATACCATAGATTATAACTTATATACAGAGAACTGAACCTTCCGCCAAAATTGGAACTGAGTATGCGTAGACAGAGGAAACTAATGCCAAATTGTTCGTTGTCAACAGTGTTTTCACTATGAATATCATGTGCACGCATGACAGGCAAATTTTAGAGTTGCAAATGTATTCATATTTTCTAAATATAGGGGTAAATTTAAAATTAAATTATTTAAATTCAAAATTAAATTAATCAAATTCAAAATTATTGTTATAAATACAATATATTGAATATTAATTATCTTGCAAATAACGATTGCGAAATGTCTGATTAACAGTCATATCGGCATATTACAGAGGAATTATTTTCTCTGTCTACGGCAGGCGGGGAAACTTCCCTATATTTCAACTCATTTTTTGAAATGTCAAGCCCAGACCCAACCCAGAGCGAGGTCCCCCAAACTATGTTTATTAATGATCAGGATAGATGACGCTTATCTGTACAATAATAAATATGTCAAACGATAAAAAAATGTATGAATACCGTAGACAGAGAATACAAATACTCATTTCAGATTTAAAAATAATAAAATTGACAATCTCCACGAAAGATGACTGATAAAAAGTCAATAAAGATAATATTGCAAAAAAACTTTAAAAAATATTGTAATCTTGTAAAAGTTAAAGAAGTGCAAACTTTATAAAACGACATTTTCGATACAAGATTATTTTTTCGTTACGACATTAAAACATGTGTGAATTTACTTTGCTACCTGGGAGTGATGTAAAATCAAACATATATTGCATAACCTCATAACTTCAAGTGGCCGTAAAATTTGTGCAATACCAGACCCATCATCAACCGGAAGACATCCACTGCTAGGCATATATACCTACATGCAGGTATACTGTATACACATACTTTTGCTAAAGTGAATAGAAAAATATACCATATAAGTTCGGATTACATTGATGGATGAACTCAGAAAAAATTACATAGACGAGGATGGTAACATGCAATTTGATTTGAGTATTTAGAAGAATTCAGTGAAAACAAACATAAACAGCAATTTAACAAGTATAATTGGAGAGACTGAGAAATTAGAAAATACACAGGAAGACAAACAGCTGACTTTAAAAAATCTGCAGACAAGTTTATAATAGAAAAAAATTCAAGCAAAAATACTAGTGCGAACCAATAATAATAATAATAGAGGAAAATAACCAAATATGGGCTACCACTTTGTTTTTGTCTCCAAAATAAAAAAAGATTTAAAAATTTATATAAATATAATTGTACATGTATTTTTAATAAGCTAAGAAACAGTCTCATGTTCTTAATGTAACAATAATAACATCTTATTAAATGGACAATTGGGGGCCTTCACATACAAATTTGTAACTATTAAAATGTTTATCTTGTAAGAGATCAAATTTCTTTGGTAACTGGAAGAAATTAGTTAGGTAATATAACATCAATCAAACCGAATCAACCCTTTTGCTTGGGTTTATCTTTTGTTTTGTTTTCTTTTTAAATTTCTTTCTCGATGAAGTTATAAGCGAGGCCATAATAATAATAATAATCATACGTACCTCAGAAAGCTTTTCGACAACGACAACACAAGTATAGCCGACATTAGCAACAGCTCGCCCCTGACCAACAAAACGATGTTAAAGTGAATTAATAGGATAGACGATCGTCGTAGAGTTTTTCGATTGTTAGTTTTTGAGAATTGTCACTAGCCCATATTAAAACCCTAGCCCACATTATAAATAATCCCTAAATCTTTCTACCAAAGTCTACTAGCACCGTACTAAGTACCGTAAGGACTTGTGTTATTATTAATTATTGTAAATATATCTTGAAATGTTTTTTTTTTTAATTTTACAAACACAAGATATTAATTTTTAATAACTTGTTTTATTTTTAGTCATGCTTGGCATATATTCCCAGATATACTTATGTACTTTCAGAATGATTACTGTTTACCAAATGTCGACGAAAACCGATTATAATTCAGAAGCAAGCACTTCCAAAGCAGCGATATATAAATAATATATCGCTGCTTTGGAAGAATACTGTTGCAACTCAAAATGAGTGAATTTTATAGTACGGCAGTTTGAAGTTTTTTTTTTGAAAGTTTTAAGTACTTTAATTTGTGTCTATAACTGTGGATGTCCACACAGTAGATAAAAAGTTATAGTACTTTAAGCTTTCAAAAAAAACTTCAAACTGCTGTACTGAAAAAATCACTCAGGCAAGGGGCAAGAATTATAAATAATAGTAAAAACTGCATTGTTTTAAGAAAAGTGCCATCTAGAGCTCAAGGCCCCAAACACATACTTCATAATATTTGATATTTTAAACAAGAGTTGCCTACCTATCTCTAGCATCCATATTAATATTATAAATAAGAAAGTGTGTTTGTCTTTATTTCACATCAAATCGGGTCAACCGATCGATTTGATATTTAGTATGGATATATTTGAAGGACTGACGAGTAAATTTTGATGGCGAAAACCTTTCACTCACACATTTCCATCAAATCAATTAAATAAGCGCTATAGAGGGCATTATATAGGCGCAAAACCGTAAACAGAGGAATCTCTGTCTACGCGCAAAACAGTATGACGCACGTCTTTAGTCGTTCTTTAGTAATCAAATGAAATTGCTATTGTCAAATGTTTGACAGAAACGTCAGAATTCTAAAAACGTTGCTCAAGTTGTATTTTTATGTCATTAGCAGTGCAAGAATACACCCACGGCCCATGCAATTTTGGAACGTAAGCCTGTAGCTCTATCCGTGCAATTGAATATATCTGCAATCACATAAATAAAGGGAGTGATCAAGCGATATTTAATCTTAGGAATGAAGGTGAAGGTCATTCTCTCAATGAAGTACAAAACTTTCAAGCACGTCGTTACGTCAGTAGCAACGAGGCAGCATGGCGACTTCTTGGTTTCAGATTACACGAAAGATATCTAACTGTTAGTCACCTTGCTGAACACTTAAAAAATAGTAAGCGCGTACATTTTAATGAAAACAATTTTCAAGGATGAATTTCATCACTGCCTAACACATCATTAACTGCCTTCTTTCAACTTTGTCAAAACGATGACTTTGCAAAAACTTTGCTATATTACGTTTTAAAAAAGAATGGAAGCGACGCGCGCAAGGCACACCTGTTGAAAATTTTCAACAGCCTGGTGTCAAATGGCTCAAATCATCAGATGCTCTTGGTCGTGTGTACTGTTTACGTCTACTTCTGCATCGCATTCGGGGCCTGACAAATTATAAAGACCTTTAAACTGTCAATGGCCAGGTATGTGCAACGTATAGAGGCATATGAAGCTCTGGACCTGTTAGAGAATGATAAAAATTGGGATGAAACTATGGAATAAGCCGTGCAATGTCAATCACCAACCAAAATAAGGGATCTTTATGCATCTTGCAGACTTTCGAATCCCCAGGAGTTATGGAACATGTATAAAGACTAGAAGGCGGAAGATATTTTGCATAGGTTTCAACAAACACACGCGGACGTGACATCTAATGAATATAATATATACAGTGAAGTTCTCGGACAAAATGAACACAAAGTAATGGCTACGGTAGGTAAAAAGTTAGACGAATTTGGAATGACCAGCCCTGAACAAACAAACGAATGGAATAATAGAAGAGGACATTATGCGTGAATTAAACTATGATTCTCCAGCTTTGCAGCAGCAAGTAGCAGAATCATTACCCCGTTTACTACAAGATCATTCTCATTTTTGATCAAGTATTAAGGCAAATAAAACTAGGGAATGGTGCACTTTTTTTTCTCGACGGCCCAGGAGGTACTGGTAAAACTTTTTTGTTAAATTTAATATAAAAATATTGCAGTAGCAATAGCTTCTTCCGAAGTAGCTGCAACCATACCGAGCGAGGGCCGTACAGCGCACTCTGTTTTAAAATTACCATGAATTCTCGCTTGCTCGCCCGGAGAAGAATCACTTATTTGTAATTTCAGCAAAAATAGTATAAAGGGCAAAATTTTACCTCAGTGCAAGCTCTTAGTATGGGATGAAAGTACTAGGTCGCACAAAAAATCCACAGAAGCTTTAAATCGAACTCACCAGGATTTGCGCAACAGTACAAATATTATGGGAGGAATTGTGGTTTAACTGACTGGTGACTTCCGCCAAAGTATACCAGTGATTCAGAAGGGCACACCTGCTGACGAAATTAAAGCCTGTTTCAAGTCGGCACCACTATGGAGAAAATAAAAGAAATTTAACTTGACTAACATTATGAGAATGCATCTGTACATTGATATTAATGCGGGAAACTACGCGGACACCTTACTAAAAATTGGAAACGGGCAGCCGGGAATTAATACCGAGGACTATGTAAAATTAACGACAGATCTTTGTAATTTAGTGCACAGTCATTCAGAATTGATTAGGAGCGTTTACCCCGATTTACAATTAATGACGTTCAACGGCTATATGAAAGTGCAATTCTTGCCTCAAAAAATGACGTTGTAAACAAAATTAATTTAAATTTATGGAGTCAGGTAGCAAGCGACCTATCAGAGTACTCATAGTAAATACAATCATGGACATGGAACAAAGTACTTCACATCCTGTAGAGTTTCAGAGCTCACTCGATTTATCTGGTGTGCCCTCTCACAAGATTTAGCTTAAATTAGACGTTCCTATTATGCTTATGAGAAATTTGGATGCTACTCAATTATGCAATGGAATAAGACTTCGTGTCACACAGCCTGAGCGAAAAAAAATTAGTGCCACAATTATTACAGGTGTAAGAAAAGGGAGAAACATAATCATCCCTCGAATACCCATGATACCAACTGATCTCCCATTTCAATTTAAAAGACCCAGTTTCCCATTTATTATCCCCCATTATCCCATTTATTAACTTAGCTTTGCTATAACCATAAATAAAGCGTCAAATGTTACAGGTAAATTTGGAAAATCGGGCTTTTCTCATTGACAGTTGTATGCCTGTTCGCGTGTATCGAGGGGTCTCTTCATATTTTGTCACCAAACGAAAAAACTTGCAACATTGTTTAGAGTAGTTTTGAAATATATACTTTGATTAAATTATATACTTTTTTACTATTTCCACTTATTTTAATTCAAATCTAATTAATACGAACGGTTTCGACAACTCATCATCAGGTATATTCGCAAAGTTAACTTTGAAAAATTTTTTTTTTTATATATAAAATGATTTACGCTAATTTATTTATACCCAAAATCTAATCCAGATGTAAGAATGTGCTCTCTATGTGAAAATATTATTAAAAATTATTCCATATAGTATAATAAATATTAAAATATATTTATTATCTAGTATATACAGTAATAAATATGGTCTACGGACTTGAGTGGTGGCGCAGACTATAATTTGAACATTTTCGTAGACGGAGGAAAATTATTATTTTAATCTTTTGTATTTATTTCATTTTTATCAAAAAAGTGTAATACTTACTGTTCAATTTAAAGAATTCATGTAGAGACTTCACAATTAATAAAAATATATATATTATTAATAATTAATAAAGAATAATAAAGTACAAATTATAAACGAACATACTGCCCTATTTGTCACAATAAGCTAGTGAAAGTCAAATATACAAAGAGATAAATAATATGGTACACCAAAACATTGACCTTGATATTTGAGATTATCTTAAAAAATGATCCAACTCCTGAGTTTTTAATTCACAATCACTCAATAGAATATCATAATATGAATATTATGTATTAATTTCAACAATGTCCGTTACCTTATGAGTGACACAGCAAAATGTTTTTGTGATACCTTTCTCGTGGCAAATGTTGCATCCAATAGCAATTTTTACTCAAAACTAAGCTAGTAGGTAATTTATTTCTGGCCACGCACATGGCATTTATTACTTCATTGTGGATTTTTTGTTACTGCATCTTTTTCACAAGTTCCATGACAATTGCTATAATACCTTTGTTCTCCTGTGTCCTTAACTTTGCCGAACCACACAAATTACTTTAAATAATTAAATTTCTCGTTCAGATCATTAAACATGTTATGCTTGATTATTATCGTTAAAGCGATATACATCAACATCATTGTAAACGTAGAAAGAAATATTAAGTACATTATTGAATACAATATTATTTTAAACCAACTCGAACAACTTCTTCTGCAGAAGTGTTTGTTTTTACTGTCGTATATATAATTGCAAATATCTTCTCCTTTGTGAATAAAAGTTACTTGACTAAAAGTACTTGATTTTTCGTGCGTTCTTCTAGGCATGCTAAACGCTGTGTGTGTCAAAAACTTGAATAATTACAACTGAGTAAACTTATTGGCTGAAGCTCTAGTCTTAAAAATGTCTCCACTACCTACACCTAGCTACCGTTCAAGCAGTATTATCTATGCTACCCGTAGACTCTGTCTACGATGCTACCGCTGATATAGTACCACAAACTTATCTGACTTGGTGACAGCTGTGACAGCAGCGCTCTAGTCTAATTAAGTGTTGCCATTAAATTAAAAGTCACAATTTTTATAGTAAAAATAATGTGTGGTGCAGGGACTAATTAATATTATACTATCACAACGCTAAAATCATAGTAACCAATATTTTAATAGTTAATTAGAAATTATAAACCAGAGATAAGAGTGAAGTATTTTATTTTAACGTTATAAGTATTTGATGACATTGATTGAAATCTATTGTATGATACATTGAGTTATATGTAGTAACAACTCACTGGTATGATACGACTTCTCTGGACATCAAAGTTGATATATGTATTTGGCTCCTTAGTAACTAATATTTACAACAAACATACTCCAATGAAACCAGTTCATATAAAACTTTTGCCTACTCCTTAGTTGACCTCCGATATAAAGAATTTGATGAATACACGTAATAAAGGTAAGAAAAAATGTAAATGATGTCCGTCAGAACGAAATATCAAGGTGTACAAAAGATTGCGATATCTTTGTACTTAGGCAGTTCAGGGACGTAAAACGGCGGTATATTTTCTCAACTATTGTAAATCGACCTGCGTCTCAGACATTAATTTCTTGGTACGTTGGAAGTCGGTAAATCATCAACACCCGTGACTAATTTCAATGACATTGACACTATCTATCTATCTATATATATAAAACTCAAACGTGACATAGCCATCTATCAACGCACAGCAAAAACCACTGGACGGATCAAGCTGAAATTTGGTATCCAGGTAGATGTTACGACGTAGGCATCCGCTAAGAAAGGATTTTTATAAATTCAACCCCTAAGGGAGTGAAATAGTGTGTTGAAGTTTATATGGATTTCATAGACATTAAACGCGGGTGAAACCGCGGGGCACTGCTAGTAATAAATATTTTGCTAAATCACGGTTCACATTGTCTAGCAACTATAAATCAGACTGCTTACGTATGCTCTCTCAATGTGAACCTCATTCGTACGATCCCTTTGTTTTGTCTACTATCTCACAGCATCAAGTATACACAGGTATTTTATCAATGACTTCGAAAGCATTTGATTCTTCGAATTCGAAAGCCTTAAATAGGCATATGTTGAGACCGGTTGTTGATCTACTTTCTCCTGTCATTGCCCATATTGTAAACTTTTCTCTCTCCTCTAATACTTTTCCATTTGAGTGGAAGAAAGCTCATATTATTCCTCTCCCTAAAAATTCTAACCCTACTTCTCCTTCTAATTTCCGGCCTATTTCAATTTTGCCTATCCTATCTAATCTTCTTTTAACCAGCAACTTTAAGCAACTTTTGTTATTTTTAAACGCCAATGAACTCCTAAGTCCCCACCAGTCAGGAATTCGTCCTTTTCACAGTACTACTACTGCACTACTGAAAGTGGCAGAGGACATACAATTGGCTATAGATGACAGGAAGCTCACAATCCTTATATTACTGGACTTCAGCAGTGCATTTAACGCCATAGATTACGACCTTCTACTGGGCATCCTTGGATCGATTGGTATCTCGCCATCAGCTGTGGCCTGGTTTGACTCGTAACTTAGAGGCAGAAAGCAACGAATATATACCCCGGAGCATTGTTCTGAGTGGTGCACCCTTACTACTGGAGTACCTCAGGGGGGAGTCTTGTGGCCTTTACTCTTCTCGGTATTCATTAACGAGGTCACGAAAACATTGTCCTCTGCATAACATTTATATGCAGACGACTTGTAACTATATAGACACACTACCGTTAATGATATCGCTGATGCAATTGAGGAAGATAATTGTGACTTACAACGACTGAAAGAATGGGTTGACATATACGGCCTTATCGGTCGGTTAATAACCCGAAAAAGTCCCAGGCATTACTGATAAACAGCAGACAGTTGTGCAGTAAAATTGATCCTAAATCGCTTAATAAAATTTCATGCAATGGTTATAGATTTCAGTAACAGCGCTAGAAATTTAGGGCTCTTTATTGATTGAGACTGCGACATTTTCTTCCTCACCAAAATCTTGACTCCTTGCCGCTGTTTGGATCTGACTGAGGAGTCTTTGAATAAGCTGCAAGAACTTCATAATTTGTGCATTCGAGATATATAGATTATTATATATATATATATATGGGCTGCGTAAAAATGATCATATATCCCAATTTCGCATTCTGTTCCGCTTCCGATCCGACAACGCAGGGACTTACACATGCTTAATTTGTTGTTTAAAGTTCTTAAGACTATCTATCGGGATGATTCACTTTCAGTCATCCGAGCGACAGGCAATTAAGAGCATACACAGTAAAAAAAGCACTATCTTTACCATCTTACTCCATATTAATTTACGGGAATGCTTTTACTGTGCGTGCAGCCCAGCTATGAAATGCCCTTCCCAAAGATATATAGCAGAGCCCTTTAATAGACACATTTAAGTCCAGACTGAAGAAGCAGTACCTAACGTTTTCAGAGATTAGTATATTACCATAATGTATTATATAGTTATATGTATATGTTGTATGTATGTATTGTAAATTATTTCTATATATATATATATATATATATATACACTAGCAGCGCCCCGCGGTTTCACCCGCGTAATTTTCGATCCCGCGGGAACATCGGGATGAAAAATAGATGTTGGCCGATTCTCAGACCTACTCAATATGCTCACAAAATTTCATGAGAATCGGTCAAGCCGTTTCGGAGGCAACGAAAACTGTGACATGAGAATTTTATATATTAGATAGACAGAGGAAACTACTCTGTCTACGACTTGTATCCGTAGACCATAGATTTAGAATTGTTCTCACGTACATTCTAAATCTATGCCGTAGACCGTAGACAGAGAAAAGAATTAGTAAGTAGTTTCCTCTGTCTATGCCGTAGGCAATATATACTGTAATAACTATGGCTTGTACCCTTAGATAAAGTCTGTTAAAATTATACTTTATATAAGCTTGTACCCTTTATTGTTTTTTATATAAAAATAATCAGCCAAAATTACGAATTTTTTGGTCCAACTCAAGTATATTTGCTATAGTTTCGGGGTGTGTGCGCATGCGCGTGCGCATGCGCGTGCGCGTGCGTGTGCGCGTGCGCGTGCGTGTGCGCGTGCGTGTGCGTGTGCGTGTGCGTGTGCGTGTGCGTGTGCGTGTGTGTATGTGTGTAATATTTTTATCAATAACATGAAGTAGTCATATCGATTCTAGTCTCCTTGTTTCACAAAATAGAATTTTTAATCTTTTTTCGTTCTCCTGTAAAATAAAGATTTTGCTATTAACTTATTACAGGAGGCAGAATTTTAATATCAGGTGTTGTGTTGTGTGTTAAAATGTTAAATATTTATTATTGGTTATTCAATATTTTTAAAATAAATAAATAAATTTAATAACAAATTCAATTTGAATTCATTGAATTTAAGGGCATTACATCGTTAAAACTCGAAAAAAGCCCTAGGTTCAAAGAAGTTTCTTGATGAATCCGTACATGTATTTATAGTTTAAAAAAATATATGTTATATTTCAATTAATCATTAACAAATTGTATTGTTTATATTT
>LUGF01041148.1:79155-95544 GCA_001625245.1 Calycopis cecrops | reverse complement strand
TTTCTCTGCTCAAAATATAGCATCTAACCATTTCGTAATATTCATCATTGGAGTATTATTGCGACATAATTGTAAAAGAGAGCGCGTGAAAATTACAAATAATTATTGTTTAAACACGTATCGATCGTATGACGCTTTGCATGCAACTGTTTGAACTTTGAGGGACGCCGCCACCACGACATTCACGGCCTTTCGGCAAGTCGCGACTTGTGACATCAAAGCATCGGCCGCGCGCGGCGGCAATGATCAATTGTGTTAGCCACACGGTATTTATTTTCGTACGGGACAAAAATATTTTTTTTATTATTTTTCTTACTTATTTTATTTTATAAATCTAATGTATTATCGATTCTGAACCAAATCTGAAAATTTGGCCGGTGACCAAAAACTAACCCTGTATAATAATTATTTTTGAGACATAATACATATTTTAAAAAAAACGCAAATACAACTTGCTTTACAAATGCTATGAAAAACCAAGTTATTTCAGTTTCGGGTAAAAAATATGGCTTTTCGTTCGTACGAAACCCTCGGTGTACGAGTCCTACTCGGCTTTTTCGTATATCTAAAAAAAAAACCCGTATTGCCCGCTTTTTTATAATTATGCATAAGATAATGAAATATTTAGAAAAAAACCGTTTCAAAATATACTGAAAACATGCTGCGGTACTCACCACAGACTTGAAGGGATTGTCATAAGATTCACTTTTCGGTGAGAGCCGCTAATATACTGCCACAAATTGCTATTTAAACAATGCTGGATCAGCACTGAAACGAACTAGTACACGAGTTGGATATTAGATGCAGCAGGTGCTCGAAGTATTCTCGTTGGCTTTTACAAAAGAAAACCAAAAGACTTTCCTAGAATTATAATTCTTTTTCATACGATAGGGGTGCAAACGAGCAGTCGGAGCCATTTTCATGACTACCGACGCCCATAGACATCCGCGTAGAGGCTATACAGATGTGTTGCTCCCCTTCATCCTTCTCCCTTCCTGGGCCACCGGCTACTTACACACCGCACAAAACGCATCGATATATTCACGTTTTATGAAAATCAATGCTCCTATTATATAAAAGTTGTTCTGTTGTTGCGACATTTGTTACACGAAATTATTGCTTTCGTGTAACAATGGTGACGCGAAGCTAATCGATTGGCAACACTTATTTATAGCTCAACTATCTTAAACTATAAATTACAAGTAAAATCCGAAACATAATAGGTAGGTACAGTTTTGTTAAGGCTGTAAAGTGAATATGAAAATTTTTATATAGGCCCGAAGTATGTATATTTTTCACAATTTTCAATATTATATTGAGCCTCGAAGAAAGATTGCGAGGACCTACCTTGTAGAGCATTAAATTTCCTACAACTTTTTTCCTCGCGGTTTTACTGTGAAATCAAAAATGGTTGAGTTATTCTAGAAAAATCTTTTTTTTTAAAACCTTTTTTCGAATATACACAGGAGTTTTATTCGGTCGGTAATTTACACTCCCAGTGAAACCCCCCGGAAGGACCAATCAAAAATGCCGGTAATGCTATAGGCATGACGGCTGTATTGTCTAACTGACACGTGGCACAACGTACCGTTAGCAGGTTCGTTGTTGGTAACTCACGTATCTCACATCACGTGACTTTAGTCTTGAGCCAAGTTCTCTCGTCCGAACCTACATATTTTTTATTTTGGTTCATTCGTTCTTTGTGCCTAACCGTAAAGTTAAAATTTCAGGAATTCGGAAATGCAAATATACAAACGAAGTATGGTTGCTTAAACTCAAATTTTGAACTAGAAATTACATCTTAGTTATAAAAACTACAATATCTACCAACTAAAATACAAGAAGTCTGCTTCACTTTTGCATACCGCCGTCCATTTAAATAATATTAAACAATACAATTTTATAGGCACTTGTAAAAGTTAAAATAAACAAATCAAGCAAAATGCACACTCCAACATTTGTCTGCATCCTTGTTCTGCTAACCGGCGCGTATTCCCAAAGTTATGACCTGGTTGTTGGAAAAAGGATAAGAGGAGATAAACTCCTCCACAAGCGCAATTACCACAAAAGCGGGATTCTTTTTCTAAAGAGAGAGGAACTCGTCAGGTTTCCAGCGGTTGGAGAGAAAGTAACAGTCTTCATCCGTACTGTAATCGCAACGGATAACCGTGACGACGGTTCCGGAGGTTACGCTTCCATCACATCCGGTGGTGTCGGAGAGAATCATGTCGTGATCCGATTGAGTAGCCAGAGAAGTAGAGGTTATAACTTCACTGTGTTTATTTACGGGTTTTATCTGTAGTGTGAACTAAATTATTGTCGGATAATATGGAAGTTGTGTTGTAAGTAGGTGCATTTTATGTTTGAAGAATTACTTATTTGATTAAAAAGGAGCAATATTTCATTATACATTTTATACATAATTATAATATTGTTTTTTTTACTGTATTTTATGGTATAAACGATAAAGAAATAAAATAAAAATTTAAAAAAAAACAAAAAACCTGCCTGCCTTAAAAATAATAACTAAATAGAAAATCAACTGAAAATGAAGGAACAAGATAAAAATTCAATTTTTACTGCATGTAAAAATTGAATTTTTACAAAGCCATTAAATTTTTTGCCTCCGACTGCATGTAAAAATTGAATTTTTATCTTGTTCCTTCATTTTCAGTTGATTTTCTATTTAGTTATTATTTTTAAGGCAGGCAGGTTTTTTGTTTTTTTTTAATTTTTATTTTATTTACGGATTTTTAGTTAGATAAATAACGTAATCGGATCAATTCATTCAAGAGTTTACATTATGCGTCACGAAGCCGCTGGCATTAGGTAGTCAGTTTTATAAAGCACTAACTGGCGCCCGCGACTTCGTTCGCATAGCATAGTTGTATTATATATCAGTGGTTATTCTATCAAATGGTTCTTGTTTCTTGCAGTGTGCCGAAATTCCGTTCAATTTAAAGTATTTCTTTATATACGACATTGGTTGTTTTTCCTTCTGAGGTCAATATGAACAGGCCTGCAGCGCTAATTTAGTTTTAATCCGTCCATTAGTTTCGGAGATTAGCCTGGACAGACAGACAGACAAACAGACAACCATACAGACAAAAAAATTAAAAACTTTGAGAAGTCCCCAATTAGTTTTTCTTAAATATATTCAATGAACAGACAAACGGATTTCACTGTTTTATTATATGTATAACTACAATAAGTTTCATTCATAAAATCATAACAGCAGAAAGTTTCTTTCAAATTTTCAAATCCGTCGGGTAAAGTATAATTACTGTATTTCCCGTAGGAATGAGCGATTTTCCCGTAGTAAAGTGTTCTAAATGTTGACCAGGCTTAGTATACACCACAAAAATTTCATTTGAATCCGTCCAGTAGTTTCGGTTATTAGCCTGGATAAACAGACAAACGGACTAACAGACACATTCCTTATTTCAAACGCATTTATTTATTTTTAATCAATAGCCCATTAATAAGGACTTACATATAAACTTCCAACCCCTATTTCATCGCCTTAGGGGTAGAACTTAAAAAAATTCGTTCTTAGTGGGTGTCTACTCAATAAAAATACCCTACTCACCAAATTTCGTTGCTGTAACTTTAACAGTTTTTGCTCGGCGATGATGAATCAGTCAGTCAGGACATGTTATTTTATAAGTATAGATATATCCTTTTCCCAAACTCTATAGCTAGTTTATCTCTGTACCAAATTTAATCAAAACTGCTTTAGTCGTTTAGTCGTAATAGCTTAATAGATAGACAGAGTTACTTTTGCATTATAATATTAGTAAGGCAGTAAGCACTCGAAAAATGTATTTTTGTAATTGTAATTTTTTTTAGTATTACAGTGGTGATAATAATGATATGCCTTTTTAAAATCCTTGTGTTGAGCCCTTTAATTTGATACCTATATTGCGTTCGAATAAAAAAAAATATTGAACTGAAGTTCAATGTCGTAGCATAACGCCACCTATCTAAGAACACTTGGGCTACTAAGACGACTCTAACGATACCTCAACTACGTAAATCCGTTAAGCGGTTCTAGAGATATGAGGTAATAAAGAATATTACATACATACAAGATACGCGCGAAAAACATATACCTTTCCTTGGCAGTCAGGTAAAAAGGCTGTGACTGCATGTCAAAGTCCCTTTTATTTAAATTTTTCCCTTATATTTTAAGAGTTCGACGCCCTTGGGTAAGTATCATCATAATTGAAAAGCAGAGGTGCCTTTTGGCGTGGACGTTCATAAGTTGTTATGCAGGATTGTTGCTTTTCTCCTCTCTTTCCCTCTAGTGCGCAGGTAGTACGAGTCATTTTATGTTTGCCCACATTATCGTCTGTACCTCCACATACTTATATCCAAATATATTCTCTAGTGTTAGCGCGAAACAAAAAAAAACATACTGCATACATACTACATAGGCTCAAGTAGCGTTACAACGCTAGTGCAGTGAGTTGTCATTACTACGTAGTACATACAACTCAATGCGCGAGTGTGAGTTTATCCACGACTCATGTCGGTACTGAATTGGCAGAATCGCTTGCATGCCATGCAATCAAGTCAATGAGATACCAGCTGCGCTATGCGGTTTCACGCGCGTAAGTTTGGATCCCGTGGAAAATCACCCCTTGGCATCCCACAGGAACATTTTTTCGGGATAAAAACTATCCTATGTGTTAATCCATATTACTCTCTATGTGTGCCAAATTTTATGAGAATTGGTTTAGCAGTTTTTACGTGAAGAAGTTACAAACATACATACAAATTTTCGCATTTATAATATTAATAGGATATGTAAAAAAATATTTAGAGCTTTTCAGGGTTCCCCCGTCAAATGAGAAAAAACGGAACCCTTATAGATTTGTCATGTCTGTCTGTCTGTCCGTCCATCCGTCCGTGCGTCCGTCCGTCCGTCAGTATGTCACAGTCATTTTTTTTTGGAAACTATTGGGCCTACGTTGTTGATACTTTGTAGGTTGATGTATTCTATGAAACGCTATTTAAATTTTGAATAAAAATCTTATTAATATTATAAATGTGAAAGTTTGTCTGTTTGTTTGTTTGTTTGTTACTTCTTCACGTAAAAACTGCTGTACCGATTTTCATGAAATGTTCCTGTGGGATGCTATGAGATGATGACTTTAATGTATTTGTTACTCCCTCACGTTACAACTACTTGATAAGTATTTTCATGAAATTAGTCATATGATTAGAAGGGAACCTGTAATAACATACCATAGGATAGTTTTTATCCCGAAAATAAATATTTTGGGTTTTGAATTTTGACCGATTGGGTAGAAATTTTATATGGATATTTCGATGGTTACCGGGATGGTAAAAAAATACAATTTGATCCGGCAGGTGGCGCTTCTATCTTGGATCCGGTAGATGGCGCTTCTTTCAGAATGTCAACTTCTAAACGGCTCAACCGATTGGGTTGGCATTATATATGGGTATTTCGATGGTTACCTGGACGGTAAAAAAATACAATTGGATCCGGTAGGTGGCGCTTCTGTCGGAATGTCAACTTCTAAACGGCTCAACCGATTGGGTTGGCATTTTATATGGGTATTTCGATAGTATATGGTTTGAAGCAGAGCAAGTTGATCGTTTGGAATGAATGCACAATGTCCCATAAGTACACAGTAGAAACGGTAAATCGCAGCTTACAAGATATTCGCGGCAACCGATTGTAATGGGTGGAGTTGTTGTTTTACTGGCTGGTGATTTCAGATAAACGTTGTCAATTATTGACCTATTACTATAAAGAGGCACACCGGCTGACGAAATCAATGCCTGTCTGAAATCATCAACGCTATGGACCCAAGTTAAAAAGTTTCATTTGAGATGTAACATGCGAGTTAATCTTTATATTGACCAGGAATCTGGTGCTTATGCAAGTAAGCTGTTGGAAATTGGAGAAGGTCGAGTTGTAACTGATAGAGATGGACCTGGAATTTTGCCATCCAGTTACCACGGAGACAGAGTTGATTAAGAACGTTTCTTTATTGTGGGATGTAGTATGTACATAAAGATCTTAATATCTATAATAGATGTTCTAACATCCTACCATAATAATGGTGTACAATAATCAATTAATTTTAAATTTACTTTAATTCTAAGTAGGGAAATAAAATAGAAACATATTAAGTCATTAAATTACATTATTAAATTAATAAAATATTAAAATATCTTTAATTATTTTATTAATACATCTAATATCTTTCACATTACCTCTCCTGATTATTTATGTTTCACTTAATTCGGGGAAAACGTTTGTCTCCGTAGTACCTAACTGGATGGCAAAATGACAACATATATTAACAATAAATGATGATGATGAAACTTTTCAACATGGACCCACAATAGCGTTGATGATTTCAGACAGGCGTTGATTTTGTCAGCCGGTGTGCCTGTTTCAATAACTGGCAGCGTTTGTCTGAAACCACTGAAATTACTGGATGGAATCGCATGAAAATTTTTGGGGTGTATAAATATTAAGCTTGGTCAACATTTAGAACACTTTCCACTGCCTAATATAATTATGGTTATAAATTTTATTATCACTACTTAGTACAAAACAAAGTCGTTTTCCGCCGTCTCTGTGTCTCTATGTCTAGATCTTTAAAACAATGCAACAGATTTTGATGGAATTTTTAATAGATAGGGTGATTCAAGAGGAAGGTTTATTTGTAAAAACACTTCATTTTTGAAGTCCGAAATCCATGCGGGCGAAGCCTCGGGCGGAAGCTAGTTTATAATATTAATAATATTTTTATTAAATTATCATTAAATTATAAAATTTGTGAGGATCGATTCAAAGTCTAAAATTAAGTATCTTTGTTTTTTAAATAAGCCTTCAATATGTTCGGGCTATAGGCAACATAGAGTGAATGTACAATGTGTGTACGTTGTATATAGTCGGGTTGGGCTCAGAATCTTCACGTAAACTTCCTTTACAAAAGTTTCACGTTAGAAAAATATGATGGCGACACCAGATCCTTGTAACAATCGTATTGTTGAATCTCACTTCGGTTCGGATTTCATATAACATGCGCGCGTACAAACTATAACGCAGGGGAACTTTGACAGTCCAATAACCATTAAGGGTCCACTACACTACACGCTTCGATACTTCGTCGAATAGCTCCCCGAAGTAACACTGAGTATAAAATGCGTGTCCTCATACTCGGGACAATCTCGCGAAGAATCTTCGAGTACCTACTTTGATTCGAGCGCAAAAACCGACAACAAATGGAAGTCGCCCGAGACGAGGTAAAGTTGGACGAAGTAATACAAAGCGCCTCTCCACACTCTCCTCTTCACCTAGCCTCGGTCAACTTCGCGAGTAGTGTAGTGAAGCCTTTAGACAATTCGGTTGAAAACAATTACTACTAACATTGAGTGCGAGTTCCCGCAACTTTAATTAGTGCGATTGCATGCAACACTTGCCGTTAAGATCGAAGAGATAAACATCACTATAATTGTGTTAAAAGCATTACCGCTTCGGCATTAACTGATAGCAAACATTGGAATACATTTGTGGAGCATTTAAATACAGATGATAATTATTTTGTACTATGTGGAGTTTTTTAAAAGGACTAAAAACAAAGTTTGAAAATGTTGGGGACATGAGCAATTTGCACGGCGTGGGGTTTGTGCTTTCCACGTCGGACATTCCTTTCGCAAGAAGGTTATATTTTCTTAACTTATCTATATTAATTTTGTTTACTGTGTTTTATAAAAAAAAAGATTTTTAAAAATAAAATAATAATAGATTTATGTCTCCATCTCTAAGTTTAATGAATAATATCATAATAGATTTAAATCCAATTTGTATAATCTTATTCCCAAACTTATTATGTTTATCCTTGAGCTAGATTATCGTTCCAGATCGATAGCTGACTGAAGCAATGAACATAGTAAAATAAGAAATATTGGTTTGGTTCATCTGCGAATTCCATACACCAATCGTAGGTATCTCGTCCAGGACTGGTGGAAGGGCATAAAATATGCATTTTTTTTTTTTTTTATGGTATAGGGGGGCAAACGAGCAGTTGTAGCCATTTTCATGACTACCGACGCCCATGGACATCTGCATAGACACTACATGCAGATGCGCTGCCCCCCTTTCTCCACCCACCTCCATGGGCCACCGGCTACTTACACACCGCACGAAACGCGACAGCACAGCTGTCACTTCACGCCGGTCTCGTGTAAGCGAGAGGTACCTCCCCGGTCGTGCCGGCCCAATTCGGCTGCATGCAAGCATACAGCGTGGCACTACCTCTTACTATTTCCCGCAATTCCCGCAAAACTATAAAAAATATTACTATTATAAAAAAATATCTAATTACTGCTAAACATAAGAATCGGCTACGTATTACGGTGACATTATAATATAGGAATAGACGTCATTTGTAAGAGTTGAGTTGTTGTGAGAAATGAAGGGGAAGACTCCACAAAGTTGATGAAATGCTTCCTTATCAAAATTAAAGTTTCGTCTCCACAGGTGCTGTTATTTATTTATTTTATATATTTATACAGAGAGCACAACTAAGTACATATCGACAAATTGTCATCATAATATCTAACTACTAGCTGGTGCCCGCAACTTCGATCGAGTAGCGTTCTATTATAATCGAAGTAATTTGTTATTATTTGCTTCTTTCAAATTTTCAAATCCGTCGGATAAAAAATAATTACTGAATTTCCTGTATGAATGAGAGATTTTCCCGCAGTACAAAGTATTCTATATGTTGACCAGGCTCATTACGTACTAGCTGTGTCCCGCGGCAACACCCGCGTTTAATTTCTAAGAAATCCATAAGTAAAAAATTCAACACCCTATTTTCTAAAAATCCTTTCTTTGGGTTGAATTTCTAAAAATCCTTTCTTAACAGATGCCTACATCTCAACATCTACCTGCATGCCAAATTTAAGCCTGAACCATCCAGTGATTTGGGTTGTGCGGTGATAGATCATATATCACCTTTGAGTTTTAAATATTATATAGATTCACCACAAATAGTTTCATTCAAATCCATCCAGTAGTTTCGGAGATTAGCCTGGACAAACGGATAATCTGTTTATTTTTGTTAGACAAAAAATTAAAAAACATTGAAAAATGTTCTGATACTATTTTAACATCGCCCCCAATTAGTTTTTCGCAAATATACCTATTCAATATAATATGTAGGTATAGATCACAATTCTAATTTCCTTTGAAATAATAATTAATTTACGGTACTAACATAAGTGATTGTACATACATCCTGCATTACTTCCGTGACGTACTCCTTCCATATTTGTATAAGAATATGGGCGGATATAGATCTACAATTCCAGATGTTTCTGGGCGACGGTGCTCCTGACCTGCTGCATGGGCTCTGGCATGATCCTCCACTCCTCGCTCAGCCTGCTGTCAGCGAACGCCGCGTCGTACTCCGTACTGACCGACTACTTGGAGTGGGACACGCCTTTCCCAGCCGTCACGGTCTGTGAGCAGTTCGACAGTAGACGGGTCAAGGATTATCTCACCCAGTAAGTTTCGTATCTGCATATAATACCTCGCATCGGATGGTCTATGTTTATAGTTTAGAGGAACAAGCTAGAGATAGACCTGATGGGATGACTAAAATATCTGGACAAAATTTAAAAAACATAATGGGATTATAGTTGTGATAAAAAATTACTTACGACGACTTTTTATTTCTGACAGACGTTTGTTACCTTTACCGTATCTGTTTTAAATATCTGTTTTATCGGGAAACCTTTTTGTGAGGCAAAATATCTGGATAATCTACCTTTTGATGACTAGACAGCCCGTGGATACATGCATACTAGAATAGATGCAAACGAAATCCTTGAAATATATGCCGTGTTTTAATTGATGTGAGTAGAGTCACGAGAATTTACAATCATATATATCTAACTACACAATATAAAATGCAATGCTTTTCTAGGAGTCACCGCCCATCCTCCCTGTCGTATTTCTACAGAGAAGTGGGTTTCCTGAACATAAACTACTGCCGCTCCTGTAAGACGTGCGTCCGGGACCAGACGTGTGAGGAGGAGTTCTCCGAGGGCGTGCGGCAGATCAGACGCAGCTGCCACGAGCTGCTCACAGACTGTTGGTTCGGCGGACTGCACTTCAAGTGCTGCGACAAGTAGATATTTTGTAGACGTTTACATAACTTAACACAATGATGGTTAGCACCACTATAACAGCTAATATGGATTAGCTTACTTTATTTTATTTTTTTATTTTTATTTATTTGGGATAACAAACAATTATACAATGGATATACAAAAAATCCTTAAATTAACTTAGATTAAGTAGTTGCACAACCAATGACATTATCCGCAACTAAGGTAATCAGATTATTACAGAGAAATAAGAAAAGTGATTGATAAATTTATCATATCAAAATTAACACAAATAATAGATGTACATAATGAATTATTGATTAAGTAAGACCTCTCTCAATATAGTTTCCTTGAATTTTGATAAAGTGATTCCAAAAATATCAATATGGCAAAAATTGACTACAACATTCCTATTATATGATGCCATTATTCGATTTAAGGGTGCACGAATACCTATGCTTACTATGAAGATAGGGCAAATGTTTATGATATGACATGATCTATTTCTTCATTCTTACTTCTATTTATTGTCCATTTTCCTTATAAGAGGGAACCGTTTTAATAAACAAACCCAATTTAAATTTCGAATTTTTCACAAATTTCGCAGGACGTAAGTTAACACATCATAGTTAATTTGCAATTATATGCTCGGATACGAGTGCACTATCTATCCTGTCCTTCCATTAGACAGCAAATCACGTGCGGTGAGAGAGCAGGCACAGGACCGACGCGACGGCTTAACATGCTCGTTCACTAGGGTATATCACCTCTAATATTAGAGATGCGCCGAATATTCGTTTGGTATTCGGTATTCGGTGTATTCAGCGTCTTTTTCACTATTCGGTATTCGGCCGAATATTCGGTTTTGGCGCCAAATATATTCGGTTTGTAGTATTTGATTTTTTTGCCCACACGGTGTAGAGTTTAAATATAAAACATCCTTGTTTATTATAGGCCAAAGGAGTTCCAAAAAGAATGTATTGATTTAAGTGTAAGTATCAATATTTATTTCTAACCTTAATGCAATATTGGAAATTTTAAAAGAACACCCTCATAGGGAAATTTGACAATAGATAATATTCACTTTAATAGAGTTACGTAGAAACACAGAGACGCTCTAAAAATATAAAAAATGAAATATAAAATAAAAGATTATCAAAAATAAACATACATATTCCAATTAATTAATTGTAAATTTTGGTGCAAAAACACCAAGCTTTCGGCCCCATCCGGTAAGAGTCTGTTGCGTTTTTCTTAATAAAGCTTCCGAAAATAGTCACTCAGAAACACTGGCAAAATTAGCCAAATGTGCATATTTAGACTTATGGCCTTACTTACTTATACTTACAGGCTTATACCTTAGGACTTATACCTACAGGCCACGGGCTCCCCGCCATCTAGCCAGCAGCTACACGTAGCGAACATGTTAGAACCTGTTTACGCGGCAAAACAATGAAATAGTAAATCGAATAATTCAGCCGAATATTCGGTTCGGTAAAATTTAAACCGAATAGTATTCGGTATTCGGTTATTCGGTGAAACCACTATTCGGTGCATCTCTATCTAATATCCTGACTCTGGAAAGAACATGAAAAACTTCAATAACACAATTTTGATCCGATGAGGGACTCGAAGCTCAGGTCTGTGGTTAAATATTATGCTTACTATGACTTAGACCACTACTAGACTATTATAGTTACTAATATGGTTATGAGTATTTTTTAAGGTCCGAAACTGTTGCTTTTATCAAATACAATATACAAATGTACTTTTATTTCTCCCCTTTCAGTGAAAGGTTTTCGTAAATATTAAAGACGTAATCATGTATATGTAGGACGTTGTTATTGCGTTTGGTTGGTCCTAAGTGCTCTTAGGTACACACAAACACACACACACACACACACGGAAGGAAGTATTTACTTAATAATGTAAATACATTGTCAAAGCGTTTTCTTCTCTTGCGTCTTTGACAGTTTATAGTTCCCAATTTTAACACTCGCGGCGCTGCTTGACATCACAACAACAATGGCGTCGAGTACAGAAAATTCGTCACTAGAATGTGAAAAAAACAGTTATTTAAATTAAGAAAACTTGTTAAATATAATATGTACAGACAGTGACTTTAAGGATAAATTTTACGTGCAATTAACGGATTTCAATTCATGTCGGTGTGGAAAAGTGAAGAAACCATGGACAAAAGAACCAATTTTAGAGGTTATTATGCATATTAAAACCGGTAAAGTGGCCATGTTATTGGTGCAAAAAAATGACCTCATGAATGTTGCTGGTGAAGATTATTTGATTTCAAAGAAAAATAATCCTGAAGATCATACTATCCGGGTAATACCAATGGGTTTGATTTTCAATTAAACAATGTTTCATTTTATTAGTACATTGTCACCCTACATTATGGAATAAGTACAATGAGGCTACACGTAAGCCGTCATATTATAGAACGTTTCTCAACGACAATCCTGCTAATCGTTGACCCGCCGCAATACAAAACGGTGCCGTTTTTGGAAATTATAGGTTATATAGATTATAGATTATTTATATCTGTCTGTCTGTCTGTCCTAATAAATTGTTTGAAAGATAGACGCTTCCAAAGTAGAAAAATGAATGCCCCCCCCCCCCTCTAACTTTTCAAATAAGAGAGTGAGAAATATATATGCTATATATACTGCAGATCTCAATGAAAACTATCAACGAAAAGTGGTTTGAGCCATATATAATATTTATTTTTGTGACATAATACATATTTTTTAAAAAACGCAAATACAACTTGCTTTACAAATGCTATGAAAAACCAAGTTATTTTAGTTTCTGGTAAAAAATATGCCCGTAAAAAAAAAAAAAAAATATGTACCTTTCGTTCGTACTGAACCCTCGGTGTAAGAGTCCTACTCGCACTTGGCCGGTTTTTTAATTTATTTTTCGTATATATAAAAAGAAAACCCGTGTTGCCCGCTTTTTGTAATTATGTATAAGATAATGAAATATTTAGAAAAAACCGTCTCAAGAAATACTGAAAACATGCTGCGGTACTCACCACAAACTCGAAGGGATTGTCATAAGATTCACCTTCCGGTAAGAGCCGCTAATATATCGCCACTGATTGCTATTTAAACAATGCTGGATCAGCACTGAAACGAACTAGTACACGAGTTGGATATTAGATGCAGCAGGTGCTCGAAGTATTCTCGTTCGCTTTTACAAAAGAAAACCAAAAAACTCATAGAACTATAATTCTTTTTCATGCGATAAGGGTGCAAACCAGCAGTCGGAGCCATTTTCATGACTACCGACGCCCAAAGACATCCGCGTAGAGGCTATACACATGTGTTGCCCCCCCTTAATCCTCCTCCCTTCCTGGGCCACCGGCTACTTACACACCCCACAAAACGCGAAGTTATATTCACGTTTTATGTAAATTAATGCTCTTATTAAATAAAAGTTGTTCTGTTGTTGCGACATTTGTTACACGAAATGATTGCTTTCGTGTAACAATGGTGACGCGAAGCTAATCGATTGGCAACACTTATTTATAGCTTAACTATCTTAAACTATAAATTACCCGTAAAATCCGAAACATAATAGGTATACATATAAAGTTTTGTTAAGGCTGTAAAATGAATATGAAAATTTTTATATAGGCCCGAAGTATGTATATTTTTCACAATTTTCAATATTAAATTGAGCCTCGAAGAAAGATTGCGAATACCTATCTTGTAGAGCATTAAATTTCCTACAACTTTTGTCCTCGCGGTTTTACTGTAAAATCAAAAATGGCCGAGTTATTCAAGAAAAATCTTTTTTTTAAACCTTTTTTCGAATATACTATACAGGAGTCTTATGCGGTCTACGTTTTGAATTGAATTTACACTCCCAGTGAAACCCCCCGGAGGCCCCATCAAAAATGCTCATAATGCTATAGGCATGACGACTATATTGTCTAACTGACACGTGGCACAACGTACCTACCGTTAGCAGGTTCGTTGCCTGCCAAGCCAAGTTCTCTCGTCGGTACCTACATATTTTTATTTTAGTTCATTCTTTCTTTGTGCCTAAACATAAAGTTAAAATTTCAGGAATTCGGAAATGCAAATGTATTACACTAAACGAATCTAGTATGGTTGCTTAAACTTAAATTTTGTACAAGAAATTAAATCTTAGTTATAAAAATTAGATATTGATCTAAAAAATAAAATACAAGAAGTCTGCTTCACTTTTGCATACCGCCGTCCACTTAAATAATATTAAACAATACAATTTTACAGGCACTAGTAAAAGTTAAAATAAACAAATCAAGCAAAATGCACACTCCAACATTTGTCTGCATCCTTGCTCTGCTAACCGGCGCGTATTCCCAAAGTCATGACCTGTTTGTTGGAAAAAGGATAAGCGGAGACAAACTCCTCCACAAACGCAATTACCACAAAAACGGGATTCTTTTTCTAGAGAGAGAGGAATTCGTCAGGTTTCCAGCAGAAGGAGAAAGAATAACAGTCTTCATCCGTACTGTAATCGTCAGGGATAACCGTGACGATGGTTCCGGAGGTTACCCTTCCATCACATCCGGTGGTGTCGGAGAGAATCATGTCGTGATCCGATTAAGTAGCCAGAGAAGTGAAGGTTATAACTTCACTGTGTTTATTTACGGGTTTTATCTGTAGTGTGAACTAAATTATTGTCGGATAATATGGAAGTTGTGTTGTAAGTAGGTGCATTTTATGTTTGAAGAATTACTTATTTGATTAAAAAGGAGCAATATTTCATTATAAATTTTATACATAATTATAATACTGTTTTTTTTACTGTATTTTATAGTATAAACGACAAGAGTTCCGACGCCCATGGGTAGGTATTATTATAATTGAAAAGCAGAGGTGCCTTTAGGCGTGGACGTTCATAAGTTGTTATGCAGGATTGTTGCTTTTCTCCTCTCCTTCCCTTTATTGCGCAGGTAGTACGAGTCATTTTATGTTAGCCCACATTATCGTCTGTATCTCCACATACTTATATCCAAATATATTATTTTTATATTTCATAGGCTCAAGTAGCTTTACAACGCTAGTGCAGTGAGTTGTCATTACTACGTAGTACATACAACTCAATGCGCGAGTGTGAGTTTAATCCACGAGTCATGTCGGTACTGAATTGGCAGAATCGTTTGCATGCCATGCAATCAAGTCAATAATATACCAGCTGCGCTATGCTGTTTCACGCGCATTCATGGAAAATCATCCCATGGCATCCCATAGGAACATTTTTTCGTGATAAAAACTATCCTATGTGTTAATCCATATTACTCTCTATGTGTGCCAAATTTTATGAGAATTGGTTCAGCAGTTTTTGCGTGAAGAAGTAACAAACATACATACAAACTTTCGCATTTATAATATTAATAGGATATGTAAAAAATATTTAGAGCTTTTCAGGGTTCCCCCGTCAAATGAGAAAAAACGGAACCCTTATAGATTTGTCATGTCTGTCTGTCTGTCCGTCCATTGCATCCGTCCGTTCGTCAGTATGTCACAGTAATTTTTTTTGGAAACTATTGGGCCTACGTTGTTGATACTTTGTAGGTTGATGTATTCTATGAACCGTTATTTAAATTTTGAATAAAAATAAATAAATAAATAAATAAACAGCACTCTATACATAGAAGTGGATCTAATATATTTATTTTCATCCAACCAGGGGTGACTATGAAAAGATCTTCAAAAATGACATTAAAGTTACTAAACCATTTTTCGTCAAAATCAACTGCTTGAAAGATAGACGTTTCTAAAATGGAAAAATTTGTGTCCCTCCTCTAACTTTTAAAATAAGAGAGTGAAAAGTCTAATAAATGAATCTTTCGGTGGTACGGACCCCTCGGTGTGCGCGTTCGACTCCCACTTGGCCGATTTTATAGTATAAGGGGGCAAACGATCAATCGGATCCATTTTCACGACAACCTACGCCCACAGACATCCGCACAGAGGTTACACAGATGCGTTGCCCTCCTTCCTCCTCCTCCCTCCCTTCATAGGCTACCGGCTACTTACACACCGCACGAAACGCGACACCGCCGGCTTAAAGTGACAGTCGTATTTATCGTACAAATAAGAACACAAGGACTTGTGAGCATACACAATATCCTGACGATGCTCAGGTTCCGGCGCGTGGCCACGGAGTACGGCGGCTGCTTCGTGTTCAACTCGGCGGGAGCGAACGCCAGCC
>LUGF01041148.1:33689-49516 GCA_001625245.1 Calycopis cecrops | reverse complement strand
GTTGGTAGTTGGTCAGATACAAGTATCAGCTCAAGTGTGATGTTATTAAATTACATTAAATTAATTTCCTATCTATCCGAAGTCCGAACAATATGCATCTGTCTACAACAAGGTATATACAGAATACTATATAGGCATAGTATTATAATACGTTATGCTAATGAGATTGTATTATTTACGTATGTACTGTGACGGGAATCGAATATATTATGATAATATTATCGGATGTCAAAGCATTTGATTGCAGACATTTGTATGTAAATAAGGTGGGGTTGAATTAAGTTTTCATTTTAGAGGGTTTTAATAGTAAACTTAAGTGATCCATTGCATTACTTAATAGTCGCTGTTCATATACTCTTGCACGACCAGAGCAAGGACTTCACTCCCCCATTGGGCCAGCCACATGGCTAGAGGTAAATATGTTCGAATGCCGGGCCGGATCAAAAGGCTATTAAGATTTTTCAATTTCTATTAACAGTCAGGAGTCAGAAAGTTGGCGATATTCAGCTCCTTCTCGGAGAGCTCCTTATGACATCGATCCTGCGCCTGCTTTCTCTCCGGTAGTTTCTAATGATAGAATCGCATCAAAATAGAAGAATGAGATTATTCACAATATATCGAGGGGTAACGGGCTATTTGGTTTAAGCGACATTTTACGTGATATTACGTTATATACATATTTGGAATCAGCGCATTTTTCTCCGTCGAATGATGCCGGTTTCATTAAAATCGGAGCACTTTTTTGGCGTTTCAAACAATACTATTTTCGTGTCGTTTCCAAAGTGGCAGTGTATTAAACGACGTGGATTTTGCATTTTTTATTAAATCATGGACTTGAACCATACCATCATATTAATAACCGAGATATAAACCAGTCACCCTATCTCTCATAAATAAGTGAATAAGAGTTAAAGCGTTTTTCCTGTTTCTAAATTTTATTAAGAAGTAACTTGAATCATTTTGACTTCCCTAATCACACGGTGTGATGTCGCTTAAACCATTTGTCCGTCACCCAAATACGATATGGGTTGTCGCTTAAACTCTTATAGCTACATCTATTCCGCACATCTATTAGCACCTGAAATTTTCAGTGATTGCAATATATCCTGGTTGTTTTATCAGCCATTGATAGTCTTAGATGCAAATAAACATTTAAACATTAAACGTTACAATTTCAATGTTATATGTCACGAAAGTAAAATAGCCTGACAGTCATTTTAATCTGAATTGTTAGTTAAGTTATATAGCTTGCTTCTACTAATTTTGGGTTTCGTTACTTCATACCTTTTGGTTTACTCTGTAAATAGAATGCGTTGTCGCTTAATTTTTTTCCCTGTAGCCAGTTGTAGTTATGATGTCACTTAAATAGTTTTTCCTGTCTCTAAAAAAAGGGCACGTTGTATTAAGCGACATTTATCTTTGTAAATAAAGGTCCGCTTTATTTGTTATTAGCATCAACAACTAGATATTTTTAATTAAATTTCAATGCAGTTTACCCCGTTTAAATAACTGCAGAAGTTTTTTTGTTATGAATTTTATTTCGAAATTTCAAACTTTAAAAGGCTCTCCTGTAAAGTTGCAAAAATGTCGCTTAAACCAAGTAGCCCGTTACCCCTCGATATGTACTCACTATACCTAATATGTACTGCGCAGACGGGATGTACAGCGCTCATCTCCAGAGCGATGGCCCGCCGCAGCCGAAATTTGACAAGGAACACATTATTATCACGAGAGCGAGAATTCCTGATATCGACGACATAATTCAAACACACATAGAGCCTGAGCTTTTTCATTTTATTCAGAACCAAGCCGAACATCCATCGTTATTCGGTAACGACTTCGCAACGTCCAGTAAATCACTACGTGGAATACCTTGGCACGTAGCTGTATCGTCGAATAAGGTATCCGATACACCAACAATATTGTGATAAGAAACGTGATTTTTCTTTTAAAAATCACGATTTTAACAAGGCGTGAACTGAATTTATATCAGCATCCAAGCACTGTTTTAAAATTTTACAATAGTTTAACAAATACTTTTTCAGTAAAATATCTGTCTCTACATTTCCCCATAAATGTTTAATAAAATTTCAGGTGAACAATCTTTAAATACCTTAAACCTTAAAAAAATAAACAATTTGCACTAACAACATTCTTTGGCCAGGGGTTCGGTCTGGGTCTAGACGTTTGTAGAAACAAGGAACGTAATTTAAATTGAATTTCGTGTAATGAAATCTGTTTTCATTTCAAAAACGTTGTATAAAAGTGTTCTGAATAAATTAAACTCTTTGTGAGAGGTTGATAAACTGAAAAACTTTTTAACTAGAGGTTTGAAAGAGGTTTTATTTAAGACAACCGCGTTTGTTTAACTCTAGAATAAATAGATAGGTAACACACTTTATATATAGACCTTGTAGATATTCAGACGTATAGGGGAGGTACCTCTAGCTTACATAAAACCGACATGAAGTGACAGCTGTATTGTCGCGTTGCGTGCGGTGTGTAAGTAGCCGGTGGCCCATGGAGGGAGAAGGAAGAAAAGGGGCAATGCATCTGTATAACCTATATGCAGATGTCTTTGGGCGTCGGCAGTCATGAAAATAGCTCCGATGGCTCGTTTGCCCCCTTATACTATAAAATATATATGACTGCCTCGTGATCTAGTGGTAAGCGTGTAATGACAGACGTGAAGTCCCGGATTCGAATCCCATGTTGGACCAAAGTTGTCATGGGGATTTTTCAATTTCTAATAACATTCCGGAGGCAGGAAGTTAGCGGTGTTACGTCCCCGTGCCTCGGAGAGCACGTTGAGCCGTCGGTCCTGCGCCTGATTTCTCACCGGTCGTGTGGGGCTGCCGTCCCATCGGAATATGGGAATGAGGGAATAGAGAGTTCATTTGTGTTTGCGTGCACACTTCTGCACTAAGTATAACATGTCCTGCGCTGATGGCTCGTCTATATAGACGGCCGCCGCAGCCGAAGTCGGCTTGGACGACATTTAATTAATATACTATAAAAAAAATTTAGATGCCGTCTGACCTTCAGAAAATTTCACGAAACACGCCTGTCTAGCCTATTTACTAATTTGCAACCGAAACAAAATCCAAATTGAAACACAGACAGCAATGACACGAACTCATAATATAGGATATTAATGCCCTTTATGTGACAATGTGTCTATATAATAGGGACTTACGTTCTGTATATCCATAATCTGAGCCCATTTCTCCACATAAAAGATAACACAGACAAATGTATGGGATGTGGTGAGTCTCGGGTAAATTTTCTTGCGGATCTGCGCCGCTACTCAGTATTCAGCCGCGAGGGCGCTTGTAAGTAAATTCTTCACTTCAGCTTTTATTGTTACACGTCCATTCTTCGTTCATGTATAAGTCTTTATTCTCAGATGTAGATACTACATTTACAATATAGTGTAATGTAAACAGTATATAAACAGTATAAGATTGACATTGTCATGCTAGCCGTGTCCTGGGTTTCACCCACGTTTATTAATGTTTCACAACCATTAGTTAGACTTTAAAATCTATGTTTAATTAGAAATTAAATTCTAATAAATAGATTTATAATTATTTCTTTTATTATTTAAGATAACTTAAACTTAACTTACAACAGAATCAGAATAACATCATTGAAATATCAATTGAGAAGGCCAAAAAAAGGTTTCATAGGTAAGAAAGTGATTAGATACAGATAGGCAGCAGTTTGATTGAACAAGCAAAGCAATGACCTAAAAATATGACAATAGTTTTGTTTTTCTCTGGCATTGTTAATCAAGTATATACCACACGAGTAGGTAAGATTCGGTCTTTACTCTGTGGTTATACAGAAAAGTTGTTTTAATTTATTGGTAGTGTAAAATAATAAATCTATGTCGATACTCAGAGATACCTCGTTGTTTGTTTTATTAGCTCTTAACATATACGAATTGCTTCAGTAATGGGATTTAACGAGTGTGATGTATAGAAGCAGACGCTTTCTAAATATAGTTGATGGTACAAGAAGCTCGATTTTGTTCGTCAGTTCTGGACAGTCGATTACACCATTAGCTAATTTGAATAAGAAAGTTAGATCGGCGACTTTATTTCGTTCAATCAGAGATATTAGTGGAAATTTCTTACAATAAGCTTGATAATTTGGTAAATTCATTTTAGCACTTTTTAATTTATATCTAATTCGGTTTTATTTAACTGTATGTAGCTTTGGCATTTTTACAAAAATATAATTTGGATTTTTATTTAGAATATACCACAGTATAGAATTTTTAGTATTTTTATGTTCATAAAATCAGCGGATGTTTTATTTAGAAGCTACTTCAATTATGTTATTTATACGTGTGTACTGCTCATGTTTATTTCTTTTATCGTTATAAAAGAAAAAAATAAATTTCTTTCTCCTATTTCAGAATAGATCGCCACACTTATTACAATTTCACTGTGATCATCTGTACAGTATTGACAGTATGAACTCGTTATAATAATAGAATAGACAACCACGACATCAAAGTAACGGCGATGATGATGAAGATAATGGCTCTTCTTATAAGGGCTCAAGTGTTGCGTAATTGTGATCGACAAAAAGTAGTGCAGAAGTCTTCATATGGACGTTCACGTTCGTCTTTGGAGGAAGAATCACTACATAGTATAAAACAAAGTCGCTTTCCGCCGTTTGTGTGTCTGTATACTTAGATCTTTAAACTTACGTAACAGATTTTGGGGGTTTTTAATAATAAGTAATAATAATAATAATAATAATAATAATAATAAATAAAAATAACAGGATAAAGAGTATCGGACCAAAAAAGAACAATCGAAAGAAACAAATTAATATCTCAAGAAGAATTAACTGCATTTACTTGGCTATGGCCCGTAGATGTAGAAAGTAACCAGCATTATGCTGAGCAATGAAAAATTTAAAATATAATGATAATAATAATAATAATAACTCTTTATTATCATAAGACATGTTGCAGTACATATACAATAAAAAACAACAAAAAAATATAGCATTATTAAAAAAACCATAGTGAAAGAAAAATTACAAAATACAAAATCAAAAAGAAAATCTTAACGTGTAATCTAGAAAAAAAAAGAAAGTAACAAACAGAAGCAGCAACGAGTCTCGCAAAAAGGTGAATCCTCGGCTTATGTTAAGGCTATTTATTTATTAACCCTAACACCGATTTTCAGGACCACCAGTAATTTTAATTTTATTTTGTCGGTAGCTTAAGATAATAAGTAGTTACGTAGGCACAAAAACTAGACATAATACAGATATTACTTATTTTTATATATATTATTTAAATTGCATATATTAACATATATATTTAACACATAGACAGAACAATATCAGAGAAGATGAGACGCTATAAAGACACGAAGAAGCACAATAATATTTCTTTTGGGTTAGGTGGTCGTTTCTCGTACACACCTATACATAAACACTTTCAGAATATATTTACATGTTTTTGCGCTTCTAGTAAATATTTTTTATAATGATGTTTGAAATTCTGTTTAGTGTTAATTTTTCTGAGTGGTGGTGGGAGATTGTTCCAGCATTTCGACGCAGCATATTTAAAACTGCCTCGAAATGCTGATGTACGGTGTATTGGTGTGTATAATACATGTTGTGTAAATCTTGTATTGTGTACGATGTTAACGTCTCTTGCCCAGTCCAACTTGTCAGAGAGATAGATAGGCACTCCGTGCTTCAAAATACCAAATATACATTGTGGCTAGGTGTAACCTCATTCGGTTTTCCATTTTTAAATAATGCTTGATTTAAGTATGTGGTGACGTGATCTCGCCGCGGTATATGGAAACAATATCGTGCACAAGCATTTTGAACACGTTGTATTGACTTTTTAGTTCGCTTCAGCAGTCTAGGTCCTATCGCACAATCAACGAAATTAAATTTGTACAGAACAAGAGTTTCACAGAGTCGGATACGAGTAGCTTCATTTAAGGAGTTTCTGATGCGGTATAGTACTTTTAAGCGATAGAAGCTACTCCGTACAATTTCAGAAACGTGTTTTTCAAATCTAAGGTTTTCATCAATTATGAGACCAAGATTACGTGCTTCTTTAACACCTTCTATTTTATTTTTTAATAGATAGAGTCATTCAAAAGGAAGGTTTATATGTATATTAACTCCATTTTTAAGTCCGAAATCCACGCGAGCGAAGCTACGGGCGGAAGCTAGTAGATAATAATTAAAAAAAACAACTTAATATTGCTACTGTTCGCTCGGACATCGAAATTAGATCCCAATTATAAAAAAAAATCCGACTTCAAATAGTTTGTTAATGTACCTAAAAGTAAAACTTTTTTATAAAATAAACGAAATATTATTATACTAAGTATTAATTATCATATTATGTTTAGATCATCACTACGGTTATCAATTTGTACATTAAATAAGTATAAGCATGTGTGCGTGTCCGAATGTGTGTCTAATTTAATCAAATTATGGCTAGCCTCCTGCACATCTTGTCTATATGATCTGTAATTGCTCAGTTACAGATCTTACTTACTCTTGATCCCTGTAAATAATGTTTGTCCTATTTTATGCGTCTGTCTATGTCTAGACGCCGCATCTGGTTACAAATGTTGAAGATTTACGAGAAGACAATTATTTCATCCAAAGTTTTGAATGGTGTTTGCGTTCTATTTTAATACTATTTTTGAAAAAAAAAAAAAAGGCTTCTAAGCTGCATGTTATTCAAACATTTCCACATCCTGATTTCTTGATTAAAAAATATATCATATATTTTTAATCAATAATATTCTTCGAAAGCTGCATTTAGCTGATTTATTTCGTATGTTGTCCTACGCTCATTAACATCCACACAACTCCTTTATCCAATCACTTTGTATCGCAGAATGTATCATAATTAATTGCATAATTTCGTAAATACAGTTAACGTTAACGTAGCAGCCAGACCTTGTATCCAGAGCTTTAATCAACGTCTGATTAGGTAATGTAATAAGTAATAACACTTTATTGGCTTCCTAGTGTAATGAAACGGGCGAGAGGCCACGATCGTGATAATTAGGTACGAACGAGGTAATATTAGATGTAACCAAACATATATTTCTCGGATTTGGGGAACATTTTTTCTGGTTACATTCTATTGTTTTCAGTAGCATATTATCTCCTATTATGTAATGGGAATGCATGCGCTGAGCAACATCGTTTAAAAAATGAAAACGTTTAAAAGATTTAAATCACGTAAGAATATGCATTTTAGAACTTAAACGTATGTACTAATTATCACTTAACTAACACACTTAACAAATGGCTTTATTCACATTTAAAGACAAATGAAATACGGAGATAATGTAATTCTAGGATTATGAATGTTTCTGTGGGCACGGCACGCCAAGTCGAGCAAAAAATACAAAAAGTACCATCCTTTTCTCAGCGCAGTTCAGACCGATTTCAACAACCTAGAACTTCGTTGTGGATAAATCCAAAAACATAATTTTTAGTAATCAAAGGAGCAATGTGTAAACCATAGATTTAGAATTGTTCTCACCACGTGCATTCTAAATCTATGGTATAAACAAGGTATATTTCAAAATTAATTGAGTTTGAACCAGTAGTTTATAAAAAGAACCAGCCAAAATTTCTTAATTTTGTCACTGTCTGACTAATTGACATCAAAAGCACTACTAACAGACAGAAGTTGAAATCTATCTATATCTTGTTCCCTATAGTATGTATGGATCCGAAGTCGCCTAGCTGCACACCTAACAACGTTCGTGACCGCAGCTAATGCACTAACCGTGTCACACCTAACCGTTTTATTTGACGCTATCGTCGGCTTCGTGACCTAGACTGAAATTTTATTTACTTTGTGACTTTGGTATTCGTAATTGTAATAACTAGAATCATATTCAAGAAGAATAAACCCAAAATAATTGTATTCTAGTTACACTTGAACCGTAATGAAGTACATATTCGACTCGACATTGATCTATACATATTATAATAAAACAGTAAAATCCGTGTGTCTGTACATTGAAAATATTTACGTAAAACCAATTGGGGGCGATGCTAAAATAGGATTAGAGCCCTTTTCAGTGGCTTTTCAAGTCGCAGGTACCAGCTCGTTTAAAATATAATGAAATTGGTTTTTATATTGCTATGGTAATGCAACTGAAGACAGAAGGTCCCTTGAGTAAACACTAGGTAGGTAGTAGGTATTAACCAATAACATGGATCTCACAATATTTTCCGTAAGAAAAACTCGTTGCAAGACTTGGATTTTGTACAAGTTATGTTTTTGATGGCATCTGAGATTTACTTTTAGAATTTATTCTTCTTTTTTATAAATATTGGCACTTCGGTAAAAGTAATAAAAATAAATTGGATGCGATGTGTTCGCTGTTATAGCCATGATCACAAAGTCTGCCTTCGTCTAATATTTGGTTAAAGGAAAATCAGAAATTTGAGGAATATGACATTGAAGATAGAAATCGAACGCTGTAGCAAATTAAAAATTTAAGTTGAAATTTTTAAACCTTTCTCAATTTTAAGTAACGTTCATTGAAAATAATTTAGTTTCACATATTATTTTATAGTTATTTACATTCAGCATGGTGCCATGTGTGATTTGTCCAAAAAAAATGTGGAAATGTTTCATAATAGCTATCACTTCACACCAGTGTTAAATGACCGAAGACCGATGCGATTGCATAGAAAATATGCATATAAAATTGATGTACCTATCTTTTGATTGCCTTGACATAGAAGTATGCTTTTTCTTTACTTCAAGAACTTGCTGACCTACAGTACCTACCCATTCCACGTAAGTTTCAGGTTAATTCCTCTTTGCGCTCCTGAGGAAAAAGTAAATGGTACCTACACTACAACAGTGGTCATTTTAAAAGACTATCACCAATTTGTCCACTACAATACACACATTTGGTTCAACAAGAAAAGAGCATACTTTTTCTTAAAGGCCGGTAACGTGTATATAAAACACCATCTTGCAAACGTCAATGGGCGTCGGCTATCACTTACCACATCTCATTAAAGTACAGCAATTCTTAATTGTCTGTCGACAGTTCTCCACGCCGCAGCGATGTGGTCGCGCAAGCAGTCGGTGTGCAGCGCAGTCAGCGGCGTGTCCCGCGGGGAGGAGCAGGAGCCGCTGCCGACGGGGCGGCGGGTCTACCCCTTCGCCGTCGCGCTGCGGGTCCGGGTGCTGCAGGTGAAACTGGTGTAGTGTAGCGGGCTGACGAGCAGTCGGGTCACCGAGATGAAGATAATTTCCGACGCCCACAGACAGCTGCAGCACCAGGGGTTTGCCGGCTTTGCCTAAATAGACTCTATCTATCAATCTATCTATAGAGATCTATTTGTACTATTTAAATTAAGTCTAAAATGACGCTACCGCTAGCTTTATTACTCATTAGTTATTACTCACTAAATGGTATAAGTATATAATATAATGATATATATTTGGTGGTATTTACCACCAAATATATATCAAATGCAATATGGAGTAAAGTGACAGCTGTGCTGTCGCGTTTCGTGCGGTGTGTGAGTAGCCGGTGGCCCATGGAGGTGGAAGGAGAAAGGAGGGCAGCGCATCTGTATAGCCTCTATGCGGATGTTTGTGAGCGTCGGTAGTCATGAAAATGGTTTGCCCTCCTATATCATAAAAAAAAAAAATTGAGGCTCACATTTATTAAGGTGTCAATTTAGTGCTCAATAAAGTGATGCTCACTCGTCACAAAAAATCGAAACAAAGTATTTTTTATTGTTTTCCCTTCTAAAAACTACATTCAAAATAGACAGAACAGCAATTAAAGTAGAAAGTAGATTAGCCTTTTTATATTGAGATCGATGATTTTAAACTGATGATTTCAGCTATATGAAGTTACAATAATCAAAATTTCTTGAAACTTTTGTGCTTTAATTTTGTATTATTGAATAAATTTAGTGGCATCTACATTTAGTTAAGAATGCCAGACAGTGGCGCTACCTCTTACTGAATGTTGCCTTATAATATTTAGTGAATACACTGTTAACTTAACATGAAAGTCTATTTGTACTAGAGTTAAAGAGAACTAAATCGCTAATCTTGTGCTACACAAAATAAGCACTAAATATATGCAAATTTTAATCGTCAAGATATTATTGTTATTCTACCCTGCTAGCTATATTTTGTTGTAAGTTGCCTCCTGGTTCAAAAGGTCTTTATCTACCTATTTACTTTATCTGTATTATAACACAAAAGGTTATTGGTACTAAGACAGTTCATTTATTTTAACTGTCCTATGAATAATTTTAACGAATTTGAAGTAAAATGGTATCGTTAACTAAGTTATTCTGGTGATCATTACTATCATAATTCCTCCGTTGATACCTACTAGACTTTCAAATTTCTATACAAGTATATTATGAAGTTTACAAAATCATATTGCAAAGAAGCCTTCGATAAATTCTGTATGTTATCTTAGTTAAAAATCAAATTTAATAGTGTCTGTGGTGACCCTACGTTCGATGACCTAACATTGCTATGACGTAGTTTGTTCGTTTGTTCGGTTGCCGCTTGTCGGTGCGGGTTGTATACGACCAGCAGAATATAATGTCATCTACGAGTGTGCACTACATTCAACAGCAGACGGGTATGTCTGATGATGCTAGTAATACACGTAGACAAGGGTTTTTAATAATAGATACTTGTAGTAGTATTCAAGGGCGCTGCTATTTATGCAGAGGGTAAGCATGGCGTGACATTTAAAAGAATTATCTCCCTACGGAAGGCTGACATTTGTAAAATGTATTTTTGGATGGCATCAATAGCTATTATTTTTAACCTAAGGGCATTATGATTACAATATGTAGATATCGAAGTTTTATGTAAACAAATCTAATGAGTTAGGGCATGATAGTATGTAATTGGCTAAAAATATTGTGCTAACATTTTGTTACCACAAAATTTTGACCGCTCAATCTCCTGTGTATCTGATATATCTGAACAGTTCATATTGTAAATATTGTGCCGTATAACTTAGTGGATTTAGTAACAACAGCTAACATTGCAGTTAGTGTGCTACATACATGCAGCGTCTTACTTGGTGCAAGCAGTGTGCGTCATACCATTGTCTGCTCACTTAGTACATAAATTACCATCAGCTAACATTGCAGATAGTGTGCCATATACATGCGTCTTCTCACTTGGTGCAAGCAGTGTGCGTTATACTATTGTCTGCTCACTTGGTACATTAATAAACAGCAGCTAATGTTGCAGATAGTGTGCGATATACATGCGCGGTCTCACTTGCTGCAATTAGTATTCGATATAATGTCATTACTTAGTGCGTTTAATAACAGAAACTGATATAGCAGATTGTGTACTGCACACAATCTGCTATATCAGCTTCTGTTATTAAACAACATACAAGTTTGAAGTTTTCTCACTTGGTGCAATTAGTATGCGGTATACCAGAGTTATTACTTAGTGCATTTGGTAACAAAAACTGCTATTTCAGATAGTGTGTGATATACCAGTGTTATTACTTAGTGCATTTGATAACAGAAGCTGATATTGCAAATAGTGTGCGATATACCACTGTCATTGCTTAGTGCATTTGGTAACTGAATGGTGCATTTGGTGCAGATAGTGTGCGGCATCGGCGGACTGGTCGTGGGCGCGGTGGGATGGCTGGAGGAGCGACACGACCTGGCGCTGGGGCTGGGGGTCCCGGCCGGCGCGGTCACTGTGCTCGCTGCTGGTAAGGTACAACAACTTTACTATATTTTGTTATGTAGTAGCGTAGCGTTGATATAACGTAGTCGAAGTGTTTGTTTATTTCTTCTCAAGTCACACGCTATGACAAAATAAATAGACAAGCAGGAGGATAGACAGAAGAAAAGTAACATTGCACGTAAAACTGATCTAAATGGCCATGTATATTTCAATTCTAGCTTCAATCTATTACGGTTCAAGAGATATAGCCTTTTACTAAAATATTTATTTTTTAAAATTTTGTTGTTATTGGTTATCTGATAGTTTTAATATACTTCTATAAACTGACATTACTGGTGTTGTATGAGTAGTGCATTCTATGTATTTTTGATTTTGTAGGCATTATCACTATTATTATAATGTAAATGTTATTATGAAATGTATCCAATCATAAATTCGAGGCGTGTTGCAATTCAAAACAAACTTCGACCGCAAGGGTTTTGGTGAGCTCATTTGATTGTTGTGGCTACTTTGGGTCGCCGTCTCCTAGGATTCTAACTTTAACATTACATTAGCTAACTAAAATAACAAAACTTTAGACAGAAAATTGATGAAACTGAAATTAACTTTATGTAGTTGTTAGAACCTATTTTATAGTTTGAGAAAAAAAGAAGGAATAAATTTCATTTAACCCAGGAGATATAAGTATATGAACAATTAAAGCGTAAGTTGGTACGTGACATGAAACAACTCTATAGAATTTGATCAAATATTTACTTGTTATTGTGTTTTGCTCACGTCTTCTATATCCGGGGCCCATCTCCAACGGTGCCGGTGGCATTTTTCCCACAAACTATTATTTTGCCGTCTTGCTGTGCTATTGTTAGGTACTACACTACTCAAAAATACATCAAACTATTATCGGTGACATCTATGGTTTCCATAGCAGAGCTAAATTGAGCATTTTATTGACTTCAAATCTAAGTCGATTGTACACCTTCACACTAAGAATCGAACAAAACACGAAGTCAAAGTGTTTTTTTCCAAAACTCGTTGTGTTACGTCAAAAACACAGTGTTTTTATTTATAGTACTGTTCAAACGTATAATAAAGTGTATAATCTATAGTGTAATAGGCGTCTTTAAAATGAAAAAGGATTTGTTTTCATGTGTGCAGTCTTAACGTCCACTGAATTAAGTGTTTTCCCTTTAACTTATAATAAATATATTTAATTTTTTGTAATTTATTAAAACAGAACAGAACATTAGACGTTAGTTTGCAAAATTCGTACTGTATGAGGAAAATTATTTATATGAATCTCTCTAATAAAATAACCGTTACCATATAGACTAGACTAAAATAATAATTCAGATATTATATTTGTAGATTTTTAAAATATTGAAGATCATATATGGGTGAAGGGTGAATTGCAACTCTGTAACTATTTTCATACTCTTTAATCCTAAATTGAGGTCTCATATGTTCGGTCGTCACGTTTAAATTTTCCGTCTGCAGCTCGTATCATTAGACTCGTTAAAGTTCCACAGCTTCGTTGTCTTCTTGTTGAACAATTACTATTCTTGCAATCAATTTTATTATTATTAAGGGTTAGATATAAGGAGTGTTTGTTGTTTTAAAGTTTGACTTTACGCTTGTAAAGTGATATTGTGGGGACTTCGGACCTAAATCCAATGCTTATCCAAGAGGCACTGTATGTGGGGCATTCCCAACTAAGTACTTACGCGATAACAAAACTCATTAACCGAATTTTCATTGTTTTAATAATATATTACAAGAGTCTTTACGCGGAATCACAACCAAAACGTACAATTCGATTTAGTGAAAATAATCTTTAGTCAGGATAACTAAGCTATTCGTCTTCAAGGACGCAGCAATATTCAACATAGTAATTCTAAACTGTATCGTCGTATATAGTTTTAGTACCAATTTTATGCCACTGTTCAAATGTGAGTTTCATAGAGCTCTCAGCCTCAAGTACTTGTAGGCAGATCTCAGTATTTGAGGTAGTAATTTCCGAATTTGTTTTCTTTTCTGACCATTACCTGAGCAAACTTAACGTTACCTAACAAGTGTATTCTCAATTGACTGTTTAAAGAATAACATTTTTATCTTTGGTAAGACGTTATTTTTTATGATAAAGAGGGCAAACGAGAAGTCAGAGCCATTTTCGTGACTACCGACACCCAAAACATTCGCATACACACCGCACGAAATGCGATGGATTCGGGAGTAGGTACAACGTAAATTAACCAAACATTAGTCTAACTAGATGTTTTAGAGTGGCATCATTCGCCATCTACCCTCGTAGCTTTTTATTAAAAAACAAACCTACAATATAATGTTGACGAGAGGAAGTCGCTAAAGGGACTTCAAAGGGAGACGCTTTGTGGCCGCCGACACAATGTGTTTCTCTTGATAATTGCTTTTATGACAGATTTTCGTGTTGGAGTGTTATTTTTAATTAAATTTTAATAATTATGTATGTATGTATAATTCAATCTTGTATTTTTAATACAGTCAATATACATAATATTTCCAGTTACTACAAAGAAATGGGACAAGAACTATTTTCCGTAAATATTTCTTATTCATTTCATGTGTAAATAATACGCGAATGTTGAAAGCGTGTACACGTAAACCTGTTTCAAAGAATCCTTTCGAAGCTGAAAGCATTTATCATAATATCCGAGATCAGCCTTTACAAAGTTATTTCGATTCACACGTTTTCGTTGAAAATAAAAAGTAACGCTTATTGAGATTAATAACAGCGGGCTTTCTAAAGCTTTAGAACCCAAGTGTAAAAGAGTATCTAAAACTCACAAATAAGTTTTTAGAAATATGGTACACATTATATAGTTGTTGAATACTGTTCAATGCTTTCACAATTAAATGTACGTGTATTTATAGCTCGAGATGTTTGCTAATACAATATTATGTGTGAATGTAACGGGGTGTACCGTCCAATAATATTGTTCAGCGTGTGTGTGTATTGTTCGTGTCAGAAAACGAAAGACAATATATACGCGGTGAAATAACATGCTAAAGATAAAATAACTGCTGACTCAGTTCTGACACGCTCCATGAGCTTACCGTTTATGAACGAACTTCATTCTGAAGTGAAATGTGCGTTAAGGACGTAAGCGACATGTTACCGCGTTTACGTCGCTTACAGCAAGCGAGCTTGTCGTTAACACTTGATCGCTGTTTCACACAATTTCTGTTTATTATTTATTATATTTATTTAAAGTTACTTTAACCAATTAAAATACCAACGAGCAGAAGCCACTTCCCCAGGCGAGTCGCCAATGCAGCACTGACCATATCTCTCACAACAAGTCTAGATTATCACAATGATGGGAGGGATGGGAGGAGAAAGAATGTGTTGCCCACATCTCTATAGCCTCTACGCAGATTTGCCCCCCTATACCATAAAAAATTTACGTCTTACCAAAGATAAAAATGTTTTAAATATCCTTAAACAGAAAATTGAGAATACACTCGTTAAAAGTTATTGCACAGAACTTGCTGAAGTTCCCACCGACCGAAGTTCTAGCTAGTTCGACATGAGTCACATATCGCGAGTGAGTTGTCGTTTTCTCGACCTCGCATCTTGTTTGTGTTAAATTTTGCGGTAATTTTTGTAACTGTTTGAATTGATGTCTCATATACAATACACGAGTGCGAGTGGCGACGCTCTAGATAAGATTAGATAATAGTAACAGGAAGTTTCATAAAAATTAAATACTGGAGTCTATGTATATGAAGCATTCAGGATAGTATTGTATAAGAATAGCCTTCATATTCTCTTTCTAAGAGTCAGTTTTTGGTTTTTACTCCTTAAAAACGATTTAACGTACATGCATTATAAAATCAGTAATAATCGTGTAAAAGATGCATCGATCAATTGAGCTTAACAACAGCCTAGCGAATTACCGCACTTACGTCTTTTACTTAAGAATCATGTTCATTTAGTACACTGCTGTCTTAGGGCCTGTCCACATGCACACGGTACGGCGCCGTCGCCGTATTCACGGTGCCCACGGCGCCGTACGCCGTGAATACGGCGCCGTATTCACGGCGTACG
>LUGF01041148.1:0-12617 GCA_001625245.1 Calycopis cecrops | reverse complement strand
ACACACACACACACACACACACACACACATATACAACCCATCACAAAGGTACTCTGTACTCTCCCCCTCTGTATCAGTAGTAAATATTAAATCCGTAATTGGATATAGAATTAATAATTAAGACTTAACTTTGTAATTAGTTTAAGGTCTGTGGATTTTGTAAGGAATAAAATAAAATAAAAATAAAATAAAGTAAAGTTATGTGGTTATATTTAAAGAGAATTTGGATAATGGATACGTTAACAAAGCCTTTCCATTAGATTAAAAATAACATACCTATACGTAATAATAATCAGTGTACATCATCTATATCCGTCTTTCAATGACTCGAAGAATCGGGACCCAACCACTTCTTCACTGCTCGCATCCAACGCCAGCTGCATGGAGGATAATCCTCTAACATCTTTTGTATTATCATGTATTATTTTTCTCGACTAATTCCTAAAACCGGACAGGACGAGCGATAATTTCCCGATCGCGTCAAACTGAGAAGTGATCCTTTAAACAAAGGAAAGGGAGCTTAGCGAACATAATGCTAAAGGTGAGCATTTGAGTTGTTGTATATCTTAAATGCATATTATTTGCTCCACAATCACGTTATTTATCACAAAGATATAAACTTAAGTATTAGCTTTGGCTAATACTTTAGTTTATAACTAGTTACGCGTGAGTCAATCAATCGAATTTGCTTTAATTTCGAACTAACTAGTTCGAAATTAAAGCAAATTCGATATCGATATAGTGTTAGAAAATTTGACCACAAACACGTAACCATATTTTATATGTTACAACTATTTATTACAATTGTACTAGTTATTTTTTTTATGATAGGTATAGGGGCAAACGAGCAGTGGAAGTCATTTTCGTAACTAAAACTTACGTAACGAGAGGTAACGTCACAGCTCACGTAGACGCTCTACTGACACCGTAGACCTCGTAGACGCTCGTAGCTCGACTGTAGACTCATCCCCCCTTATTAATAAACGTGGAATAACTCCATCCAAGGAATAACCTAGTAATAAACTGACATCTGTCAAATTCCTTAATAAAAAACACATAAAAAGTATGGAATTTGACAGATGTCAGTTTATTACTAGGTTATTCCTTGGATAAAGCTATTCTACATTTATTAATAAGGGGGTTAATGTTTGTCGACCGACTGGAGCAGTTTACACAGGCTACGTTAGTTACAGCAGAGGTTACGGGTCTGATTCTCGACTTTGATGACGATTGAATAATCCTATATTCTTAATTATGAAAAAAATAAACCTCTTAAAAATTTGCTTCTACAAATACGTAATTTATAGTTACAAATTCAACTCGAGAATGTTTCTGAGCGCGTAGTAGTTACGTCAGAGTTCCCGTGGAGTTAGTTAACTAAGTACTAACAAGTGGAACTGAGCTCCATTAATTATTGTGAGCGTAAGTAATACCGGCTCGGAGTTATTTGACCCTTGTCAGCAACTTGTGATCAACAGTTACGTAATTGTAATATACAGCAACAAGTTTGTTGATCATAAAACCAATCGGAAGACGATCTTCGATCTATCATTATAGAACGATTCGAGTTAGATGCTAGCTTTAGTGTTCACTTAAAGAAAAAGTTGAATACGCAAATATATGTAATCTATGTCATTGTTCGGCCTCCACAACTCATCCGAACGTGTTCGTGTCGAGTATAAGGTAGGGTCTTGTTTACGAGCGTCCGACGCCATTCACTTGTTCCCACTCACACGCTTGAGTGACAGCGCTTGTTATCTTCACCGCCTATCCCACTTTATTGTAAGACAAATGAGAACATGACGCCTATAGCACCAGTCTCTCTTTTATCGAGCGAGATTTAGAATCTGTCTATAACAATAGGTACTTTATTTAAGTCTACAATAAGAATAAATTTAGATCAAAATTTGGGTCGCTTGTTTTTACCAGCTTAGTTTATATACAGTCAATTAAGTTTTGCGGCAAGCAGACTTCCAAAAAATAACAATTTTACTTATAGAATATTTATTGTAATGCAATTATTAGAATTACAATTAACTACAACTAAGAAAACACATTCAGCGATTGAACATACAGTTTGATTAAAACAAAGAAGACAATTACGTTCGGCGATTAATTAAAAGTCTAACTAAAACTAAGATGAAATTTACGTTTGGCGATTGAACATAAAGTCTAACTAAAACTAAGATGACATTTACGTTTGGCGATTGAAGATAAAGTCTAACTAACCCTAAGATGACATTTACGTTTGGCGATTGAACATAAAGTCTAACTAAACCTAAGATGACATTTACGTTTGGCGATTGAACATAAAGTCTAACTAAAACTAAGATGACATTTACATTTGGCGATTGAACATAAAGTCTAACTAAAACTAAGATGACATTTACGTTTAGCGATTGAGCTTAAAGTCTAACTAAACCTAAGATGACATTTACGTTTGGCGATTGAACATAAAGTCTAACTAAACCTAAGATGACATTTACGTTTGGCGATTGAACATAAAGTCTAACTAAAACTAAGATGACATTTACGTTTGGCGATTGAACATAAAGTCTAACTAAAACTAAGATGAAATTTACGTTTGGCGATTGAACATAAAGTCTAACTAAAACTAAGATGACATTTACGTTTGGCGATTGAACATAAAGTCTAACTAAAATTAAGATGACATTTACGTTTGGCGATTGAACATAAAGTCTAACTAAACCTAAGATGACATTTACGTTTGGCGATTGAACATAAAGTCTAACTAAATCCTCCTACAAGACTAAGCTCTAACATCAAAAATGAAACTTTAAAACTCTTATCAGAATTGCCAACTCCACTTCCTTCCTTCTCGTTTAATCCTATTGAAGAAACAGACGTCAAAGTAGCAGTTTTGTCAATTTCATCACAAGCCGTTGGTTTTGACAAACTATGCCTGAAAATGATAAAATTAATTCTTCCATTTTTGCTACCAGTTCTTAGTCATATATTTAATTACTCCCTGTCCTTAAGTACTTTTCCACAGGCCTGGAAAATGGCAAATATTATTCCTTTACACAAAGTAACGACTCCTTCTTCCTTAGCTGATTTCCGTCCTATATCAATTCTACCTATCTTATCGAAAATTTTCGAGCACATTGTTCATAAACAGTTTTCTTCCTTCTTATATTCTAACGATCTTCTCAACTCTTTTCAATCTGGTTTTCGTCCAGGCCATAGCACCACTTCTGCTCTCGTCAACGTCACTGATGACATTCGCTTGGCCATGGAGAATAAAGCTCTTACCGTCCTCATACTTCTTGATTTTAACCAGGCATTTAATTCCATTGATTTCGACATTCTTCTCGGCGTACTAAAATCTGTTAATGTTTCTGATTCTGCCCTAGCCTGGTTTAATTCCTACCTTAACGATCGCTTACAGCGTGTTCAGATCAATATGTCCTATTCCAACTGGGACAAACTTAGTGCAGGAGTTCCTCAAGGCGGCGTGCTTTCTCCTCTTCTTTTCTCAGTCTTCATCAATTCTATAACTAATGTAATATCTTCTAACTATCATCTTTATGCTGATGATTTACAAATTTATCGCCACTTTACGTTACCAGATGCAGTTTCAGCTATCACACACATAAATGAAGATCTATACCGCATTGTTGAATGGGCTAGATCATTTGGTATCACTGTGAATCCATTAAAATCTAAAGCGTTAATCGTAGGTAGTTCTCGTATCCGCAATCGACTTGATATCACAGCGTTACCACCTATTACTTTAGACGGTGCCCAAATTGTGATTTCTGATTCGGCAAAAAACCTAGGAGTAATCATTGATTCCAACCTTTCTTGGAAGAACTATGTGAGTGAGATCAGTAAAAAAGTATATTACTCTTTCCATTCCCTAAAAAAACTTCAAAATTTTCTTCCATTTTCAACCAAAATCTCTCTTGCTCTGTCTCTTATACAACCGATTATAGACTACGTCGATATTTGTTACCCCGATGCCAACGAAAATGTACTTAACAAACTTGAAAGAACTCAAAACTTAGGCTTGCGATTTATCTATGGTTTAAAAAAATATGACCATGTTACACATTACCGCAAACAGTTAAAATGGCTAAGTATCCGACACCGTAGAAATTTTCGCACTCTATGCTTCCTATATAACATACTATACAATCCTTTTTCCCCATCATATCTTCGTCAACGCTTTTCCTTTGCTCATTCTCATGACTCTCCTTGTCGATCACAAAAACTTTCTCTTCTGCAGATTCCTCCCCATCGCACTGACTTTCTATCTTATTCTTTTACTGTATATTCAAGTAAACTTTGGAATTCACTACCTCATGAAATTAGAAATTGTAAGACACTGTCACTCTTTAAGAAAAGATTGAAAGAACATTATCTAAATCAGAATTAATCTTAAAGCTAACATAATTAATTTCCTTGTTTTACATCTTTTTTTATTTATATTTTAATCGAGTGTGTTATATTTTATATATTATGTATAATGTATTTATAATATATCTTTAAATTATATGTATATATTTTATATGTTACCTTAGTTATTTTATATATTTATCGCATTCAATATACTTGCTTGCTTGTTTTATTTATGTTTTTGTTTATATAATTGTACACGTTATCTTTGCTAATCACCATCAGATTTTCCTGTAGTAGGACTACTGGAAGAAATTCCAAAATGATGGAATAAGTAGTACCTTTGTACCAGCATTTTAGATAATAAGTTTATTATGTATATTTTTAGAGTGCATAAATGATTAAATAAATAAATAAATAAAACTAAGATGACATTTACGTTTGGCGATTGAACATAAAGTCTAACTAAAACTAAGATGACATTTACGTTTGACGATTGAACGCGATAATGACAGGTCCGTTTTGTGCTTACATTGCTCATGTCAGCTCACTTGACGTCATATATGACGTCATCTGTCGTGCTAACGGCGCTCACGATTCACGCGTAAGCATCGTGAGTATAGCTGTCACAAAGCTGTCATTGCTGTGAAAGCCGGGAACCATATTACCAATTTAAATTATTTCTGATTAAAGATAGATTATAGTTGTGATAATGGCTGATTTTATGGACCTGCAGGTATTTTTGTAGTCTGAATATAAATTAATTACGTTATTATACGTATATTGATTATGTTATGACATGCGTGCTGACACTGAGCGGTCCGAATCAAATAGTATCGTAAGCGCGCGTGAGCGTACTAACGATTCGGTCCGACTTAATATGACGTTTGCATTCTGAGCACCGTTAGCGTGATTCGGAACACGGCCAAAGTCTAACTAAAACTAAGATGACATTTACGTTTGGCGATTAAACATAAAGTCTAACTAAAATGAAGATGACATTTACGTTTGGCGATTGAACATAAAGTCTAATTAAAACTAAGATGATATTTACGTTTGGCGATTGAACATAAAGTCTAACTAAAACTAAGATGACATTTACGTTCGGCGATTGAACATAAAGTCTAACTAAAACTAAGGCGATATTTATGTTCGGCGAAAGTGAATTATATTATGTCTACTGTCTTATATATAATTACTGTGTAAAGCAATTGCGTCAGCACATGTGTGGAAGCTGCGTGATTTACATAGAACGGTGTGTCAGCAATTTTCGTGGGAACACTGGTGTCTTGTGTCAGTACACGGAATGCGGCGTCAGCGATCTTCAGGATTAGTGGTAACGTTGATGTCCTGTGTCAGTACGTAGACTGCGGAGTGTGAAACCCGAGTGAATTACAGAGAACGCGATATCAGCAACCTTGAGCGTTCCGTGGGAATGTTTAAGTAGACGAACAGCGAACTTTCATAGGTTCCGCTTAAAAGTAATCAATTAAGTACATTTATGTGGTAGTAAGTTAGATACCTAATAGTTACTATAAAATAAACATGTGAAACTTATACTAAATGATTGAAAACAATTTATAACGCATACTATAAGTGCCTACGTACTGGTAACAACACAACTACACATAGTGGCCATATTTGAATTTCCCCTGAGAACCGTGTGGGATAAGACAAGGACAAGGACTCATAAGTAAGTTAATTCGGTCGGTTCTGATTTAGTACGTACTACGAGGTCAGCATAGTAATACGAGTACACATGAAATAGACATGTGAGTCTTTTACCGGGGAAATAATAAGATAATATGTGCCATGAAGACATATACGTATTTAAAATATATCGGTATTTTCGAGTTTTATGAGATATAAAATAACTAATTCAAAATACGTTTACATCTCATATCATCTCCAATTTATCTCTCATCGAGTCACAGAAGACATTGAACCGTCGGCAGAGAAAAGAATAGACTGCGGGTTGTAGTTGTAGTTTTCCTCTGTCTACGCGTTGAATGTACATTAAACGTTTGTGTGTTGTTGCAGATCTGTCACCTCACACACACACACACATTCACACTACATACGACGGCGTTACTCCGATATCTCCGAGGTCATTTTGACGAGTCCTCATAGTAATTCGATGAAGCTGTACTGCCTTCTCTTTACTTCCACAGTTTTTTACAATTCAGGTCGGAAAGTGACGCGTCATGGCGTCCCTAATTATGTATAATATAGTTGAAAATTAAAGATAGTTCGATGATGATGATGATGATAAAAATACATTCGTCTAGCTTTGAAATATAAAATAAATAACCTTATCCCCTTTGTAGGTGGGTAGGTAACAGAAATATATTCAAGATGATGTGTCCACATATTTTATATTCACGTGAAATATGATAAAGCTATGATTTATATTGTTTAAATAAGCCACATGTGTTTGTTAAAATAATTTCTTTATATGTGATCCAACAGATTGATATTTTTTCTTATTTTAGTAACATCAGTCATATTTGTACATATGACTTATACGTAAAGTAGCCAGTATAGGATTGCAGCATAATCATATATATAGAAAGTAAAGAAGGAAATAATACATAGTATAAGAAAGTTGACATAGGTGTGACAAAAGAAATTTTAAAGTTTTAAGTAAGTAGAACATAAATCCTTAGAGAAGTTTTAATAGTACATTCTAGTAGGTAAGTTTAATACTTAAAGCGATACATTTCTGCACTGAGGCAGCGCAAGACGCTTCATTAGAGACTCGACAAGATACCCAAAGAAAAACAAGAAACGGGAAAACAATTCGACACATTGCTTGCTTGGTATTTATAGCCTTTGAATTGCACCGATTAATATAACGCTTTTAACCTCCTCGGTCTCTACGACTTAAGATTGATAACGGGGACCCGTGATAATTTTATCCTCTCGCCACTCCACTGTGACGTCACTACTCTTAAGTATTTTGCAAAAAAAAAACAAATAGTTGGTGACATCAATGTTGCCAGAGCAGAACTACATTGAGCATTTTATAGCTAATTTCACATAACAACCAACTCTAAGCGCACGTTCTCTCAAGCCGCAAGCACGCACGCACGCACTTCCGCCCGCCAATCCGTTCATAATTTTCATATTTATTTCCGAAATTCATCAATTGTTACTTCAAAAACACGGTGTTTTTATTTTGTCAGCATCTGTTTCCAGCAGTACTATTCAAGCGGAAAATAGGAATATTTCAATAGAAAAAGACCTTATTTTCATTTCCTTAACGTCCATTAATAGAATATAGGTTATAGTATATATTATATGGTATGTTTCTCCTTTAATTTAAAATGGTATGTTTCTCCTTTAATTTAAAATAAGTATAATTTATTACCTTGTAATTTAAACGACACTCCTTACGCTTTCACGGGTATTATATAGTTATTTATTAGTAAAGTACGTATTGTATGACTAATAAATCTTTATATGAATCCCTCATATGAAATAACGATTTATACGTCTAGACTAGACGATGTATTCATATATTTGCAGGTTTTTAAAATATTAAAAATCATAAAAGTATGAAGGATAAATTGCAACTCTGTGACTATTTTCATACTCCATAATCCTAAATTGAAGTCTCGTATGTTTCGTCATCACATGTCCTGGAGGTGGGAGGAGGAAGGAGAGCAGCGCATCTGTGTCGCCTCTATGCGGATGTCTATGGACGTCGGCTCCGACTGCTCGTTTGCCCCCCATATAATATAATAAAATGTTGTCGGTCTTGCGGTTTGTGCGGGTAGCATTAGACTCGTAAAAGTTTCATAGTTTTAGTGAACAACTTACTTTTTTCCGCGGCCTTCGAGCGATGTAGGTGTTAGATGGCGATTGAAAAATAATACTGTAACTATTATTCTTTTAATTAATTTGATGCATATAATAGACATAAAAGAGGCTAAGCTTAGGTAAAACTTTTGTACTTAACAGTCTCAGTCAGGATTCCAAATATACATTAAAGTAAGTTAACTAAAATTAATCTCTGTATGTTCCCATTCCTAGCAAATTTCTTACGCACAACATTTTTCGATAACTGAATTTGCATTGTGCAAAGTTAATACGCGAATGTTAAAAGTGTGAACATGTAAATTCGTTTCAAAGAATCCTTTAGAAGCTGAAAGCATTTATCATAATATGCAGGATCAGCCTTTTTAAAGTTATTCCATTCACACGTTCTCGGTGAAAATATAAAGTTATGCTTATTGAGATTAATGACGCGAGCTTTCTAAAGCTTTGGGACTTAAAATCAAAAATCTTATCTAAAGCTTTCAAATAGCTTTTCATATATACGGTACAGATTGTGTAAGCTATAACTTTTTATAATAAGTCAAACATAATGTTAATTATTATTATAAGCTTTTATAACACAAAGTAATCTAACTTATGCCACACATATTAAGTCACAGAGGCTTAAGTGGTCTATTGTTACACCGTGCGTAAAATTATTGATGAATTTGTTTGTTGTTTTTAAATTTGTTTATTTGTTTTTGTATTGTTAACATTGTTGTTAAATTTCATAAAAATATTTATTCGTTATATAAAAATTAAGTATAATATATAAAAATATATGGAGGAAGTACAAAGGTTATAACTAAAAGTTGTGTTACTTGTGCTAAAGAATAGTATACGATACTTGTGTCTTAAGTTTGCAAAGGAATTTAGCGCTTAAAAACTTAAAAGGAATTTAGCGCCATCGCTAACTTCACGCCATTCAATAATACGCAACTTAAGTCAGGCGTATAATAACGTACTATTATGACATAACGAATGTTCTCACAATTGATTCAGGAAATATATTCATAGCTCGAGATGTCTGCTTCTAATACATTATGTGTAAATGTGGCGGAGTGTGCAGTCCAATAATATTATTCAGCGTTTGAGTATTCATGCCAGAAAACGAAAAACAATGTATATGAGGTGAAATAACATGCTAAAGATAAAATATCTGCTGAGTCGGCTTCGGCAAGCGACTTTAATTCCTTTAATCTTAATTTTATCTTCAGGTCTAAGGTAAATCAAACACTCTTACACATTTAGCATCACAAAATAGCTGACACGCACGCATGATATCCTACCATTAGGTCACTCAGGGTTCAGTAGGACAGCGTTAAAAGCTTCGAAAATACGACGCGATGCACTGGGAACTGAACTCAACTCACTAAACGACACGTTGGTTTAGTAAAAAATATTGAGATCCAGAATCTCTCGTTACGTGAGCAAAAGGCACAAAGTATCTCTTATTAAGACCCCCAAATATCGGAATAATGATAATATGTATAACTTATCAAAGATAAAAACATTTTTCAAATATTTTTAAAAAGTCATTTGACAATACACTCGTAAAAAGTTATTGCACAGAACTCGCTGAAGTTCCCAGCGACTCGCCGAAGTTGTAGCCTGTTGGACATGAGTCGCGTCTCGCGAGGGACTAGTTTGTTCTTTGGCCTCGTATCATGTTTGTGTTAAGTTTTGTGATATTTTTGGTGTTTGAATAGAAGTCTGATGATCGGCGAGTGGGGACGCACTAATATGAGATTAGATAGTAGTACAGAATAGAAAGATTCATATATGTATACATATAAAATATGTGTACATGTTACCGGTAATGTATGAAATCTAGCAATTGTATATATTTCCTAGGAAAGTTTCCATCTACATACCCATACCAAATTACAGCTTTCTAGTACTTATAGTGCTCCTAGTTCATCATTCACTATGGAACACAAATAACTTTGTTTTTTTTATATTTTAATATATTTTTTTCTACCATTAAACATCTCATTATCACTTATCATTGGAAGAAACTATACATTTTGTCATAAACGTCTTAAAAATTACTGCATTCCATATATTCTATTGAATTCCTTATTGAGTATGAGAAGAGGGCATAAAAAAACTGTCCGGAAAGATTAGGATTCTTAATCTATAATCTATCCATAACTCAAATCCATTGGTAGAATGCGGCACTATGGTTTTGCATACACAAATACTTCCAGTGCGTGCTCTAAAGCATAACTTTTTATTTTCACCGAGAACGTGTGAATCTAAATAACTTTGAAAAAGCTGTTGATATTATGATAAATGCTTTCAGGTTCTAAGGGATTCTTTAAAACGAATTTACATGTGCACATTTTTAACATTCGCGTATTAACTTAGCACAATGCAAATTCGGTTATTGAAGAATGTTTTGCGCGTAAAAATTTGCTAGAAATGAGAACATACAGAGCCTTGTTTTTAGTTAATTATGTTGTACCAGCGAACGCCCGTAACTTCGTTTACGTGAATCGATTTGTTACCCGCAGTCGGTTAAAAAGTAGCTTATAGCCTTCTTCGCTAAATGGACTAACTAATGCTAAAAGAATATTTCAAATCGGACTAGTAGTTCCAGAGGTTAGAGCGTTCAAACAAACAAACAAATTCTCCAGCTTTATATTATCAGTATAGATTTAGAATCCTGTGAGATTGTTAAGTACAAAAGTTTATCCTAAGCTTAGTCTTTTTATCCCTATTATAGGCATAAAAAATATTGAAAGAATAGTAGTTACAGCATTATTTTCAATCGCCATCTAACATCTACATCTCAGTAAGGGGCGGAAAAAGTAAGTTGTTCAATAAGACAGCGAAGCTGTGAAACTTTCACGAGTCTAATGATACGAGCCGCAGACGGACAATTTAAACGAGACGACCTAACATATGAGACTTCCATTTAGGATTATAGAGTATGAAAATAGTTACAGAGTTGCAATTCACCCTTCACCCATTTATGATCTTCAATATTTTAAAAATCTACAAATATATAAATGCATCTTCTAGTCTAGACGTATAAATTGTTATTCGTATGAGGGATTCATATAAAGATGTATTCGTCATTCAATACGCATTTTACTATCTAGTACCCGGGAGTGCGTACATTGTGTCGCTTAAATTACAAGATTATATGACGTCTTTTGTAATTCGATGAGAGATAAATTGGGGATGATATGATGTTTATACGTATTTTGATTGAGTTATTAAATATCTCATAAAACTCGAAAATATTGATATATTTTATATACTTAAGTATGGCATTTCATGGCTCATATTACCTTATTATTTTACTGGTAAAAAGACACACTGGTCTATTGGAAATGTGATTTACTATGTTTACCTCGTAAGTACTAAATCGGAATCAACCAAAGTAACTTACTTATGAACTGTTGTCCTTGTCTTATCACACACAGTTCTCAGGGGAAATTCAAATGTGGCCACTAGATGTACCAGTTCGTAGTTCGTAGTTCGTAGGCCCTATAATGATTATGATTCATTATAAATTATTTTAAATCATCGTGATTAAGTTTCACATTTTTGTATTCTAGTAGCTATTCGGTACCTAACTCTATACTACTAATTAAATGCTTTTATTTAATTACTTCCCTGCGGAATCTGGCTTTTTACTGATTTAGTTCTACTAAGCTGACAGAGACATTAATGGGAACTTGTGAATTAAAAACTTTTTCCTTAGGTAACAAAGTCTTATGTTCTTTCATGAATTAAAAAGCGGCATCCGAGTTATCTATTATATCTATAAAAAATCGCTTTTTGTTTTTATAAACCTTACACAAGCGGCTCGGCTGTACAAATTCTATGTATAACTATATTATGTTTTCTGTGAGCCTTCTATGCATTCTTTTTTAATTTGACGGGATATAAGATACTTTCTTTAAAAAAAGAACTTATCACCTTTGAGTCGACAACGTGACGCCTTTTGGCGATGAGTATGTCTGTGGATGCTAATGAGATGCTATCATACCACCTAACTACTCCATTATCCTCTATTAGCACAACGTTTCACCGAATGTACGTTCCTTGAATGCTTTTTTTTCACTTCAGAATTATGTTCATTTTCAGTGGCTGTCGGGGCTGACACCCACTGGCACTTTTGGTCGCAGAGCGAAGTGCTCTGCAATCAGACCCAGAGTATCAATCCAACAGAAGTTCTTTTCAAACGGCCCTTTTTTTAAAACCGGTTTTGTATAATAAATACATCGAGGACATTCTACAGCTCGAAGCAGCTCGTAGCACAATTTACATAATATCGACAAAGTCGCACAACATCACGGCAGCTCAAATTTCCTTCTATACTCGCTGAAAATAACGGTTCCCTTTATAGCTTAATTTGCAGCCATTTTATTTATTTATTTATTTATTTAATAATTCATGTACACAAAATATAACATTAGAAATTT
>LUGF01041145.1:78621-96737 GCA_001625245.1 Calycopis cecrops | reverse complement strand
CTGTACTACATTAGGAGGGTGGTATGAATATGCAGCAATGTATCTCGTGTTCCGATCTCTCCCGATAAGTAACGAGATTTGCCGAGCACCAAAGTGGAGATAATCGTGCTGTACAAAATATGAAAAAGAAAACGAAAATATTTTACTTCCAAAATACAATTATCAATATTATCTCAATTCTCAATTGGTTTAAATTATATAATAGGTATATTATAATGATCAATAAAAACCTTTCTCTCCTATATTCGTATCAATATTGGAACAAGTGTGACAGAAATAATGTTAAAGAACGATTGTTTAGCATGCCAAAACCGCGTAGGCGGGCCAAAATCACCGATCAACTGATATGTGCCATAAATTTCTAAAATAGAGTGTCGGCCGTAGTATTTATAGTCTACCCGAGATAGAGTTATTTGGCGTTTATTGCTCATAATCAATCTGAGTCGTACCTGTAGATATATCAACATACTTATAGTAAAATTGAATAGTAAGTGAGGTTTTTAGTAAAAGCTAGTCTATGCTAAATTGTAACCGAATTTGACGGCACGACCGGGGAGCTCTTACAATGCAAAGTGACGGGTACGCCGTCGCGTTTTGTACGGTTCGTAAGTTCCATTGGAGTTAGGAAAATTGTTCAGATTATTACCTACAGCTGAATTTCACTATCGAACTTCGCATCAAAATTCCAGATTCCACCAGCACCATCTAGATATTATAAGTCCACCACTGTGCGCTTTAAACGCAACTTCATCCCACACACTACTTCTTTGTGGAATCAGTCGCCCTCGGTATTTCCGGACCGATGTGATTTAGGGATCTTCAAGAAAAGAGCCTACTCTTATCTCAAAGGTCAGCTAAGCAACTGCAAACCCGCGGTGTTGCGTGGGCGTCGGAAATCACCTTCATCTCGGTGACCCGACTGCTCGTTTGCCCCTGTACTGTAGAAAAAAGGAAGATTGAATACTGTGAAAACTTCTCACTTCCAATTTTATTTTATTTGAAGTGGGCTGAAAAATGCTGATCCGATCATTAACAATTTTCACTAACAAATACCTACAATTTAGGAGTAAAATTTTTGTTTCTGTTCCGACACCCATCGAAGTGAGTTTGAGTCTGCTCGAATTATAAACATTTCCAACCTTTGTGGAAACTTCCAATTAGCAGCATATCGTACAAGGTATAGATGACTAACCGCCGATTTCATCAAATATATATTTCATGAATCTATACATATAATAAATCTGTAGAAGGGTCAATTCTGTACATTGAAAATATTGAAAAAATAAATAGCAGGGGGTGTTTTTGTCTGTCTGTCTGTCTGTCTGTCTGTCTGTCTGTATGTTCAGGCATCAAGTGAAAACTTACAGTTCGATTGCGATGAAACTTGGTATAATTATACCCTATTATCCTGGGCATAAAATGGGATACTTTTTATCCTGGAAAAATACGTAGAAAAAAAAATCCATCCACGCGAAGACCGACATCCGCGCGGACGGAGTCGCGGAACTAACGGTTCGATTTCGATGAAACTTGGTAAAATTATACCTTATTATCTTGGGCATAAAATGGGATACTTTTTATCCTGGAAAAATACGTAGAAAAAAAATAAATCCATCCACGCGAAGATCAAAATCCGCGCGGACGGAGTCGCGGGCGGAAGCTAGTGTATAAATATATTCTTAACCGTCCTAAATTAAGTTTTAAGTTGCATTGATACTCCAAAGATGCTAGAGATACCGAAAGTAACGAGGTTCAGGAGTGAATTGTAAATGAATTTTCAGTCGCTTTCAAGTAGCAGATTATAATAAGACTAGTGAATGTAAAATAAGCAGCAATAAGCATAGTACAACGACACAATAAGTGTTACAACCCTGAGTGGATCGAATCAGCTACGATCACGAGAATAAAAGATAAAATAACAAACGTAGTCCTTGGCGCATGGGTATTGCAATGGAACTTATTTTCTTGAAGTAAAAACTAATTTAAGTGTGTTGGGTAATTTTTGACATTGGAAAAAATCTTGACCTTGGTACTGTCCCACCCACATCGCTGTGCCCATTTAAGTTGTGTGCGTGTGTGGCGCCACTATGATACACATTATCATATTTTGTAAAATTGTTGGTATTCAATGTAAGCACAGATGGCACCCAAATATTTTTGAAGGCAAAACTTCTTTTAGCGCGTTGACAAGTTTTGAAGTTTTCACTTCGGCCAACGCTCCCGCTATTTTTTTTTCAGACGTTAAGTGCAATCCAGCACATGGATAAACCTCTAAACCTATAAACATATACAGAGCTTGAAATACTACAAGCGTTATATTATTTTATAATATTATATACTCTTTTACTGAAGAAAAAGTAGCGTGTTATAATCATAATTATGTTACGTCATGCAAATATGCAACAATCTCTATATATAAAACGTTGATTAAAGCGAGAGGCCATAAATGAAACTACGTCTACTGTAAGTGCCTACTGTTAATCCGAAACTTAAAAACAAGTTTAGGAGAATTACACGAAAATACAAAGAAGTTAAATAGCGAATAAATGTAAACATACTTTGTACTGACGTCGATAGCGAGCGGCAACCTCGCTCGGGGTGAATGACCCCGGACCCCGTAGTTGGCCGGTCTCGCGATCAGCTGACGATACAGCGTGTACGAAGTGAGAAAAGGCTTTACAAAATTCGTGTGCTAAACTATTGCTCCGATTGATCTGATTTTTGTTGTGTAGCCTGGAAATGATAGACTTAATATGTGGTTTCATTTAACGCCTTTCTGTCTTATTAACCCTGTATACATTTCTCGTGTCACAATGTTAGTTACCACACTCCCACGATACGACCTGATTGATTGTCATGAAATTTTTTGCGCATATCAGGCAGGTCTGAGAATCAGACAACATCTATTTTTCATCTTGATATTTCCACGGGATCGAAAATTACGCGGGTGAAGCCGCGGAGCGCAGCTAGTAACATATAAACTCGTGCTTTTGCAACATTAAAACAACTGTTTACGTTTCAGAATGAAATTTACAAAAACAGTAAATGCTGACGATGCTTAAGCCAACCATTCAAGATCAATCCATCAGTATATATGGCCCCAAGCCAAGCCAAAACCACACTGTATGCGATGAAACGCATAGGGACTCCTGGACTCGAGCAGCCCAGTTGGATTCCAATCAATCTAAAATCCATACAGCCCCATCGTCGAGCAAGATTTTGGATTACTCAAGCGGTCAAGAGCTCAAATCCCACGGTTCATTTTATATGTGTATATTAAAAATGTTGAGAAAGCATTTCGTATATTTTCATTGTCTGAGAACCATAACACGAATTCGAGCTCGGAGCTAGACTCCAGTGACTATCAAATAACAAATACGTGTACGAACTATTATTGAAAGCAATTTCTAGATTCCTTCGGGGAATCACTTCACACTGACACAGACTTTGTTATTACACTTTAAAAACATGATGAAATATCCGTATTGGAGGTCCGCCTACGTAGAACTGTCAATAAACTTGCTCTTAGAAACTAGGTGTAAATAACATATGACAACACGAATGGCCGCAATGCTATAATTTTAGTAAGTGTAATAATTAGTACCATATTGAGTATTCAGTGCCCAGCATTATTATGCCTGTATAATAAACTGTGTATCACGTCCGTCCCCCAACTAGATTTTTCTCCTTAAGAATAAATATGACTCTGAAAATCGTATCAGTACATGGTGGAGCATGCACGACAGGGGTTGCGGGTTCGAATCCCGCCTCGGTCATGAATGTTTATCTATGTATTGTATGTATTTCTATAATAAAAATCTTAAATATATAATATTTTTTAAATTTATAAAACATATTAAATATCTTCCATTGTCTAGTACCCGTAACACAAGTCCTTACGGTACTTAGCACGGGGCTACCCTAACGTGGTAAAGTCCACAGATATTTAAAAAAATATGTTTAAAAAATTAATTATCGTGTGGTAAATATCCAATTTGTAGTGTGTCAAGCATTTGGTGGTCAATGTCTATAACTATTACAAGTCTGTATTTGAAAAGGCTAAAGAAGGAAAATTACAAAAAATGTCTGTATTTTGATAGTAGGTATTCTAATTAGATGAATTTAATAAGAAACTATTTATTAAAAAATACTAGTTGTTTCCCACGGCTTCACTCTCGTGGTTTTTCGCGATAAAAAGGAGCCGATGGCACTCTTCAGTCCTTCAACTATCTCCATACTAAAATAATATTTTCACATTAAGCAATATAAAAACTGTTTAGAACTCTAACGTCTCTGTCTTTTGAAAGTAACAATGTCATTTCATTACTAAGAAAGTACGTCATATTGTTTTGCGCCTATAATAAGCCAGCTATAGCGCTTATTTGATTGATTTAGGGAAATGTGTTTTCCTCTGAAAGTTTTTCACGACAAAAAGGAGCCTATGGCACTCTTTAGTCCTTTAAATACTTCCATACTAAATATCACATCGATCCGTTGAAAGAAAGACAAACAAACTACACACTTTCACATTTATAATATTATTAATAAAAATAACATTATTAAATAATATGGAATATGGATGATCTCATCTGTCTGAATTACGTTGGAACTTTTTGACCACTACTGACAACTGTCAGTCTGGCAGAGCGACGCGATTCATCGAATTCGTTCGCTATGGTTACAAGTAATCAATAAATCTTTATCTTATAATGTGTGATAATATTTTCCATAATTGTGCATGTGTATTAAACTGTAATTTGTTGTTGGCCGACACATCATTTTAAAGGCCCAAATACCCACGTGAGTCGCCATTGCTGATTCTGACGAAGGTGAACCTTTATCAAATATATATCCTGAGTCAAATAACTTAAAAATTGACACAATTTTATTTTCATTTGTCACTTAGGGTCATAAGTGTCATTTGTCAAAATTGTGATAAGAAAGCCCACCTTTATATTTAACACGTGCTAAGGGCACGTGTAAAAGTTTCCTCGTATACGTAAGTGGAGGAAACGCTCAGTGCATTCTGAATATTATTTTGTGAAACAAGATGAAAGTTTAAATTTACAGGATACTCAACTTTAGTTTTCATAAGATATGGAATCTGTCAGACCCTTAGATCATCTCGGAGAACGTCGTAAATTAAAATTAAATTAAACTTTTATTCATTCTAGCGGTATCCGCGACTTACTATGGTTTATTACCTTCAAATGAAATGTGACTCATTTTATTATATAGGACAGCGCTACTTCTGCTTTGGTAGGTCTTTGAAGATTCTAAAGAAACCACTACATTGTTTATAGTAGAAGGAGACACACGAAACCATTTGGTAACTCCCGACGTATTAACATCCAAGAAAATATAATAGTTATGTAAAGGCGTTGCCCTCCCTCATTCCATCCACACTCAATGGGTAACTGGTTACTAATACACACCAGCAATGAAACTTCCGCTTACTATTAATATCCCCAAGCACCACACAAACTAAATAAACTGAAATATTCCTGGTAACTGTTAGTATTCCTAGTAAATATACGTAGTAAATAAATGTATAACTATGAATTTTGTTCTGGAAAAGATTTTGATAGGCACTACTTCAAGGATGCCAGAGGATAGAGGAGAGGAATAGTGATAATAAATAATAAGTAGTGTAAATATTTTCACACGTTTAAAGCGATTTGAGAACGTGATGCTGCGTTTATTTTCCTACTTAACCCGCGTATCGGAGCTCGTACTCTTTGTACACATACTGGATGAAGTTACATTTTAACGTTCAATGTTCTTAACTCGGCAGGACGAGATGTAAATTATTGTATATAATGATAGGCCCACTATAAATATTTAAATGTTAAAAAGCGTTTTACTTTAGTTTCTTTATTATTTTACTTAATTTTTTTTTTACGGACGGACTATTGTCAGAAAGGATTATTGAAGTAAAACTTCTATACGCGCGTTTGACTTGAGGACTAAACTGGCGAGAGCGTTACAAAAATCACACATCGGGCGAGGCCAGTGGAAGTTGTCATTCAAATTCAAAATTCAAATTCGATTTACGTGAATTATTTTTGTATCTATAAGATAAATATCATTTGACATGTTATGTCATTGTAACTATAATTCATTTTTTTATTTGAGAGACTATGGTAATTAAAATCAATAATTAAGTTTTATTTCAGTTGTGTGGTCTAAAGCAAACACTTTATTTTATTTTATTACAACAAGGATTATTAAGGTCGATATTGTTTATACATTAATTACGCTTGTTCAGTGAAATATTATAACAAACAATACCTTTGTTTACTATAGGTACAAATACAAAAAAAACAAATATAACATTGGCTATGTGTGTTTTTACAATTTACAAGATGACAGTGATACCTGCAGTTCCAACGATAGAAACATGGTAAATTAAATGACTCGCTTAAGTGTTTTTAATTGATACTTTTTATTTTACTTATTTTTTGGTAAGTTACAAATTATTTAAATAAAGTGTAATAAAAATATAACATTTTATCACAACTAATGTCTTTATCGAACACAAAGTTGTTGTGTTATTTAAACATGTACAATAATAATCCTACTAATTTTATAAATTCGAAAGTTTGTAAGGATGTTTGTTACTCTTTCACACAGAAACTACTGAACGGATTTTCATGAAACTTTACAGTAATATAGCTTTCATATCAGAATAACATAACAAGTTATAGGGATTTTTGAAGTCCGAAATCCACGCGGGCGAAGCCGCGGGCGGAAGCTAGTAATAATATTAATACATATTCTATGTTATTAGATTATTTATGACAAGAACAGAATAAATATTACGAATTAATAGATTTATTTGTGATATTTTTTTTAAGGAATGGACATAGCTAATCACATCAATAACATGTTATAGATAATCCGTGGAGCCTCCCTACAAACAAAGTAAAAGGTACGGTTCATTTAGACGTAACTATAGTAAATGAGCATTTTCATATTCTTTTTGTTTAGTTTGCAACATTTTTGATATGTGTTCAAGTCATTTGAAAGAAAATGAACGAACAAACAATGCCAAATCGGAGCCAGGGTAGCAGCGATCTTTTATTAATAGCCGTCCTAAACTAACAAATGGAAATGTTTAACCGCCTAATAAATACGCAAAACAAACAAAACGATAATATTGAAAAAAAAATAGCCAATACAATTTCTAACAAAACTGCCGTTGACCTTAATGGGTCATTCGAATCGACCCCAGATAGCACGCAATATGACGAGGAACATAATGTATTCTCGAGAATAGCTTATATACATTGGGAATTCAATCAACAGGTAAGGTTTCCTCTAGAGAATCTGATCTACAGACGAGGATATCTGAAGCTCAAAGAGAACTTGTCGCACTATAGTCGGGGGTACCAGAAACATTTGATTTTAGTCCAGTTACGATTGTGACCGATCCTAAGATTAAGGCGTCTTACAACAGAGGAAAATTTAACAAGAATTAGTGAAAGTACCTTATTTTGTCAACGCTGATTCCAAATTAAAAAAAAAGTCGGATTCTCTTCTGTAATATGGTCGGCGAGCAGAGGTAATAGAACAAAGGAGAAGTACACAATAAAGCCCTTAATGATATTTTACATGCTGTACTCTCTTCAGAGACTCACTTTCGGATGAAGCTTTATCGTGAAAGTAATTAAAGATTGTTCTTGTAGTGATATTAAGAAGTTTTTTCTCATAGGTATTTCTAAGAAAAAGCAACCCAAAACAAACCTACAGCAATACTAAAAATCCCAGTCACAGTTCCGATCTAAGCCTTAACCTTAAAAGAACGGGGGGAGGGGGGTGCAAAAAGGAAGTGTCTTCTTCAGGGCGGGGTGTCTGCAGAAGTTTTCCCAGCACTGGTCAACTCAAAAATTTATTCAGGGATTCAGAATCCTATTCTCTACGAAACCACCGATCATAAAATTTTCATCCAGCAACATATTCATATTTCGGACAAGCGTATCACCGAAAATGAAAATGTCATAAGAAATTTAACTAATTTCAGTCTCAAACAACTATTCGAATCTTGACACTTAACTATCATAAAAATGTTTCTAATTAATGACTTCTAACAGAAGTCTGTAAACCCTAAATTTGTTTTAGGTGCCTTGTTGCCATAAGTCCTAAGTCTGTGTAAAGTATAGTTTCCTTTATTTTGCTCTTTGATCATTTGTGATAAGGTTCATATCAGCTTGCATTTAACACTTTACAGACATAAAGTTAAAGCGAAGTTCTAGTCAAATTAAGTTGTTATAAAGCTCTAAGTTTAGCCAAAAGGGAGAACGAGATAAAAATTTAATTATCTCGGTCGTATCAAACGATTCAGTAGAATTTCCCTTTATTCACTACTTTTAGAACACTATTTTTAAACGCTCTCGTTAATTCTTTAATACTATTTCGGGGTGTAAACCAATTTTTATAACGAATAGGTAATAAACAAATATTTTGCTACAAGGCACTTTATCTTCAACATGGTCATGGTCCGTGGAAGAAGGAGGCAATTCATCTGTACAACCTCTACGCGGATGTCGGTAGTCTTGATAAATAGCTCCGATTGCTCGTTTGCCCCCCTATATTATATGTTTAGCTGACGGTAAAGTAAGAGTAACAAGATCGCCGAACAGACTTCTACCTAGTCCTTTAGAGCTATTACGCACTGTCGACTGGTCGCCGACGACTGGTAGTCGCTTGTGCGTCGTCACAACGAGGCGAGTCGTCAAGTCGCCCTGGCGACTTACGACCAAGTGTGTAAGCACTCATACAAACTATAGAAAGTCACATTCGCTACCGACCGAGTCGCCAGCGACCAGTCGACAGTGCGTCCTAGCTCTTAGTGACGGTAGAACGTGTAGGAGGCCTTACCCTGGCATATACTAGAACATTGTACCATACGGTGCTCGCGTGTGGACTAAGGGTGCTTACATAGAAATACAGGTTACAGTACGGACAAAACCTGTACGAGTCAATACCTGTAATATTGTGATGTTATCGATAACATTGCAATATTAACGGTACCGGTAATTTTTTTCTTTATTGTTTATAATGTTATCGATAACATTGCTATTTCACCGGTATTGACTCGTACAGTTTGTTGGTACCGGTAACCTGTTTCTCTATGTAATCACCCTAAGGGCTAGAGCACACATGCTACTCTTAACTTCGGCGATCGGCAATTTTGCGACTGCATCCGTGCTACCTCACGATTTGTTCACTATCGGAATCGTTCAGTCGCGCTATCGGTATCGCGCGTTTTAGCGACTGCTCTGGTGCTCGATCGGTTATTATCTTTGCGATTAAATCGAACTGTGCGGTTTAGTCGCTGCATTCGGCTTCTAAAAACGGCTAAATCGCCAATTGTCGATTCTATAAGTAGCATGTTTGCGCTGGCTGACAATTACTACGTTAAGATCTACGCAAATATGGTTATAGCAATGTAGGTAATAATAACAGGTAAGGAGGTAACAGTACTGTGAGTTTCCTTTTAAAGACCCCCCTAACTCTAGACCGTCCATCATCAACTCAGTGACATGAAGTGAGCAAATGCTAATCTATACCCCCTTGTTAATAAACATAGAATAACTTTTTAACTTTTATGTGCTTTTTATTATGGAATTTGACAGATGACAATTTATTACTAGGTTATTACTTGAATAAAGTTATTCTATGTTTATTAATAAGAGGGTATATAATTTTTTTATGAAAAAACGTAACTGTAAAAACAAAATAAAGAATTCATTTGATTTCATCAGATCATGATTTCGGAACTATACCTGTTCGGACAAAATAGGCTTAATTGATTGATGCGTTTTCGAGTAATCAGTGAAAATATATTAAAAGATCTTTGTGAAGTTATTACTTCATTCCTTTTTTATAGACGAGTAATGGATCAAATACAAGAGAAAGGTGTGTCTATACGTTTTCGTTTTATTTGACGCTTGTGAGTGCTTTCATTTGGAATAGTGCAAGCACACAGTCGAATCTAACTATAAAACCACTGCCCATTCGCGTTTTCCATTTCAAATATTGCCGCAGAAAACTCCATTCGGTATATTTGTAATTGAAAGTGGTATTATTTTTTGGTTAGATCATACCACGAGCAACAAGTGCCCTGCCAAAACAAAGGTTGTGTTTTCACACAACACAAATTGTTTTACGGACGACAATTTTAAGTAAAATGTTGACGAAGTTAATCTTATTGTTATAGCATACTATATGTTGAATTGAATTGTTATCATCTCTGATATGTCTCTAAAACAAAGAAAGAGTTAATAGAATAATTACAATTTTCTCGATAAATTAACATTTATTAGCGCACTTGTAAGCAGATTATAATCAAGTGGTGGTTACAGCTGGTGCTTGTTGTAACTTATACCGATCAATGAAGCGCATAGAAGGAGAAGGAATAAACTTATAGCTCTTTATATTATTATAACTATACAATATACATATTAAAAACAAGGACATGAAAAAACAGCGCTTGTATGAAGCAACTGGTTGTTGTAACAGGTGTTTGTTATAACGAACAATGAAGGGCATAGACAGAGGCGAATTGAACTCATAGCTCCTTCTATTATAACTATATAATATTTACAAGGACATGAATAAACAGTGGGGGAATCGGTCCCCCCAGTCATGGTAGCTCATAAGAGCTCCTCAAGCTCCAAGACATCGTGTCGGCAACTTTTCAGCCGCCTCGCGTGAGCTGCTCAATGCTCCCCTCCGTCAGAGGTGGGGAGAAGAGGACACCCGGTGTTCTCTCGGCCATGATAATAATAGTTTACCTAACCGTTTTAAACCTTAATAGGGATGCCTTCTCCCAGCTGCGGGAAAGGGAGTCTGTCGCCCTATCGACCACAAATACAGAGTCCGTTTCCTAGAACATGCCTCTTATTTTTTTTTATTTTATTGTGAAAAAAAGAATGTGTTATATTATAGATGAAGCTGCACTGGCCATCGCCCTCAGCATAGATTCTATCTAAAAAAATGAATAAACAGCCCTTGTCTGAAGCAACTGGTTGTTATAGCAGGTGCTTGTTATACCGAAAAATGAAGCGCAGAGACGGAAATAAAATATACTCCACTTTATATGCATTATTTTGTAAGAATACGGTTTCATATGAAACTGCTTGAAATGTTGGAAAATACGATATGAACGACACAATTTTAATGTAGCAATATAAAATAACGTACTGTGCAATTCCTGCTGGATTTATATATTTATTTTTAAACTACCATGTGCCCCCGTGATTTCAAATATATAATCATGTTATTGTAATATAATGTATAATGTGTATATAATATGTTCAAATAAATGTAACAATAAATCAAATAAAGGCAACCCGCGGTCCGCCGACGTCTTACTTGTGCGGGTCGCGAATATTTTTTTTTTTTATGGTATAGGGGGGCAAACGAGCGGTTGTAGCTATTTTCATGACTACCGACGCCCATAGACATCTGCATAGAGACTATACAGATGCGCTGCCCTCCTTTCTCCTTCCACCTCCATGGGCCACCGGCTACTTACACACCGCACGAAACGCGACAGCACAGCTATCTGTCTGAATCTTCACGGCGGTCTCGTGTAAGCGAGAGGTACCGCCCCGGTCGTGCCGGCCCAATTCGGCTGCAGCCAAGCATGCAGTGTGGCACTACCTCTTACTAATAAGAGGTACTCTTACTAATAGTATATACTCTTTTTAATAGTAAATAAATTATTCGGCCTCTAAGCTGAATATCACTCAAGTGTGGCCTACATTTTTTACTTTGCCGCCTTACTGCCCTTGCTTGCCAAAAGGTTTCCATCCATCATACCATCGCTGGTATATAGCAGTTGTGTATTTTCCTTTATTATATGATAACATTAGCTAAACCGGCCTCGCATTTATAAGGCGATATTTTTCTATAAATCAAATAAAAATAAAAATTATAATTTGACAAAGTTACATATCTGTATATGTATATAGGTAGGTACGTCTGTATATGTCGTACCTGCTGTACGACGAATTTCTATTGTTCTTGGTGGAAGTAGCCGACATCTCAACTGACCGTCCAATAAACCAACTGGAGGCCCGTCGTCTTATAACCACCTGGTTCCATGCACTTGTCCTAGAGGGTTTATAGGCCGCAGGCAGAAAACACATGACCAGAAAGCTATTCGCCGAATATGAACAAAATAACCTACCTACTAGCAAATGAACAACAAACAACTTAGCCCGATCTCACTCTTAAATTCCAGTTATTTTATTGTTATATTTTTATTTATTATAGTCTGTAATAAAATTAGATAATAGTTTATCACAATAGTATTAAGTTTTATTAATCTGTTTCTCCCTATCAAATAGGTCACCCATTGCTTTGCGGTGTAACGGGTGACTTGGCTGTTAACCTGGCTATCTCCATAACAAGCAGACTAATTTGTAAAAGTAATGTTGCTATCCAGAAGTCTTCTATTGCTGGAAGTCATTGGACATTGCCTTCTTGCTATCATACAGCTAAGCCAATGTCACCCAGACAAACATTTTCCAACTAACAATATAAAATAATAATTTAATTTATTATTGTGATTAATTGAAATACATACTTTCGAATTAAATAATTTATATTGTTATTTGAAGAAAAAATGAACCGAATAAAACAAAGTTTCGCCCTTGTCGCTAGGTGGCGTTCCAATTTATACGAATGTTGTGAAATTTATGAATTAGGTACTAAATCTACCATGAGAATACTATATCAAGTCCAAGATATTCGGTATACATCAACATTATCTCAAACAGTTCGAATTTAATGCGCATACCTGTTCATGTAATTTTATTTAAGCTTTGCAAGGTTCGCCGCTAGATGTCTCACAGCCGGGAAATACATCGCGCTATCGCTTGTACGAGGTTTAAAGATGACGTCGACTCGAAGCGACCCGTTCGTTACCAACTGTGCCTTTTAAAGGTTTAAGTGGGAGTAAGTCAGCAGACATTGGTATAGTAAGCATATTTTTGAAGAGGAACACACATAGGTCTCCTGTAAGTGTGGTCCTTATATTAAACCTCGAGGCTCGATCTATTGTATAAAATACGAGAAACTGATGTTACGTTTGTAACTTCAGTACTTTATAAATCGTAGCATTGCGGTTGCATATGAAAGAGTTTAAAAATTATTTTACGTACAGTGTACTGAAACTTTTTCTATTTATTTTTTGTGATGGTATTGGGGGGCGTACGAGCAGTCGGAGCCATCTTCATGACTACCGACGCCCATAGACATTTGCATAGAGGCTACACAGATGCGCTCCCTCCTTTCTCCTCCCACCCCATGGGGCACCGGCTACTTGCACACCGCACGAAACGCGACAGCTCAGCTGTCACTTTACACCTGTCTCGTGTAAGCGAAAGGTACCTCCCCGGTCGTGCCTGCCCAATTCGGCTGCATGCAAGAATGCAGTGTGGCACTACATCTTACTAAGTTGTGTTAAATGTTTAAACATGCATTTACTTCTATGCGGTTTCTTCTGTATTCCGATAGTTGCAATGACTCTGACTGTTGCGTATGATCCCTTATTATGTAAAAAATCTTACTCGATGTGTAAATAAGTTGTTTTTATATAAAATTCAACAAACGATATATATAAAAAAAAGATTTTTTTTTATAAAAATTATAATTTCAATTTTTTTATATAAAATTCAACATACTGTTTATAGTAAGATGTAGTTCCAAAAGCATAATATACGACACCGGCGTAAAATGACAGCTGTGCTGTCGCGTTTCGTTCTGTTTGTAAGTAGCCGGTGGCCCATGGAGGAGGAAGGCGGATGGAGGGCAGCGCATCTGTATAGTGTACGCCCGTCGGCAGTCGTTACTATGGCTTCGACTGCTCCTTTGCCACCTTATACTATAAAAAACTGTGTGTTCTGCTGAAACTATTCAATAAAGACATAAAAGAACGCATACCCACAAGTACATGATAATATTGGCACTAGGCACATGTTGTGCCATTATATATTATCTTACAGTTAGGACCATGTACATTGTACAGTATACAAAGTGTCCATTAGCTACTCGATAATTAGCTTCGTACTACAAAAGTTTCCATAATGACGTCTTCTACTGTTTTATTATATGTAAAGACTAGCTTCCGCCCGCGACTCAATCCGCGCGGATGTCGGTCTTCGCGTGGATGGATTTATTTTTTTCTACGTATTTTTCCAGGATAAAAAATATCCCATTTTATGCCCAAGATATTAAGGTATAATTATACCAAGTTTCATCGAAATCGAACCGTTAGTTTTCACGTGATGCCTGAACATACAGACAGACAAACAGACAGACAAAAATTTTTTTAATCGCATATTTGGGTTTGTTATCGATCCAGTAACACCCCCTGCTAATTATTTTTTCAATATTTTCAATGTACAGAATTAACCTTTGTACAGATTTATTATATGTATAGATAAAGATAAATTCGCAACAAGCTGAACAATGGTACAATTGTACAAAAGACAATTATAAATAAAATTTGAAAGTTCCCCATCATTCCTGCGTGTGAATATGGATACCTAGTATAGCCATAAGTTCAGTTACAAAGAAAAAAATATTTTTTTAATTGCAAATAATATTTTAAGTTTTACATTGTGTAAGTTTAATACACAAATATAAAACAATTAAAATATAAAAAGCTTGTTCTCGGTTAGCAGCAATATAGTCCTTTAAACGTTGAGGGCAGTTATCAATAGAAGCACGCACTCTTTCCATGGGGAAATTCTGCACTGCCAATCGTAGGGATTGTTTTAGGGACTCCAAATTATCATGGCGTTTAGAGCAAGCTGTACTCTCGAAAACTGACCATAAATCATAATCTAGCTATTTAAGATCGAGACTAGATGATGGCCAGTCTTCAGCTCTGATGAAGTCCGAGACGTTAGCTTCCAACCAAGACTACGTGGACCGAGCTTTATGAACCGGCACTTAGTCTTGCTGGAAGAACCATACTTGGTTATTGAACATGATGTTATTAAGGGGCTTAACTAACTTCTCAATAATGGTATCTTGATACACTTGTGCCGATGTTTTGATACCTTTATCACAAAAATATGGCTCAGTCACTCCTTTAGCTAACACCCCACCAAACCCTTACTGAAGTCGGATAATGCCTACGTTGTACTCGTTCGACTAATTGGGAAGCTTCCTTAGAGCTTTGAGTATAAATTGGGTCCTTTTTTTTGTTTAAATGTTGCTCAATTGTAAAAATTTTCTTATCCATAAACAAAAAAATTTCTGTGACCTCCCTTTTGCGTACCACTACTCATTTTTAATTTATCAGTTAAGAAATGACCAGTGTGTCTCTTATAGGCTGCAAATTCTAAGCCATCTCTTAAAATATCCGACATGGTTCTGTGTGCTATCCTTATTTTCCGAGATAAAATCTTTTGCTTTCGGACAGGATTTCTTCGATTTCTTTCCCTTACTGCTTTGACTTTTTCGTACAACCACTACGTGGGCGGCCAGATCTTTCTCTGTCAGACAGAGGAAGTCTCCTTGTACCTATTAATAGCCCGGTACATAAATATTTGACAAATGCCAAGTGTATGGAGAGTTTCAAAAACTGCATTTGGCTCCATACCTACTTTGTGTAACGCAATCACAGTGATTCTGTTCTCTTTTATTTCATTTTAATATCGCAAAATATTGTACAATGTATTCGCGCCAAAATGAGAAAAAACAATGAACGTTCGTATAAAAATGACAGATTCCAAGTCCAAATGTAATTATTTTTTATTTTTAACTGTAACAGTATTTATGACCAGACTAAGTAGGTATAATGAAAATTTACGTCGACTAGTGTAAACTTCTAATTTGTCAGTAATTTGTGTTCTAATGTGTCAAGTTAAATTATAACATCAAATTCTCGGTTGTTCTAATCTTTTTGAGTATTAATCCATCCTTTTATTTATGTATATTCTACTGTTTCATATTTACACGGTAGCCTTTGATATAATATTGATATTTAAAATGAAGCTTTTGATTCCTTCTTTATGTACCTACCTATTTACTTGTAAATATTGTATACCTATTTGTATTTATAATAAGTTTACATGTGATTTAAATACCTTATAGCGAGCAATAGAAATACAAATTAGATGATATTTGATTACTTTGCATTATTTATATTATTATGAAAGATATCATAAATGTAAAATAAATTGATAGTTAAAAGGATCTTGTTTAATAATATTGTGCTCTTTTCAACTATGATTCGCTTCTTTATCATGTGTAACATAGAGCTTTTTTCAGACCGGAACTGACTGAATTCCTGAATGGCTTAAATGAAAATAAGTCCAATATAGCGTCTTCGGAGCACTTTGAGTGCTAACACTCAAAGCGTGTCAGGCGACATTAAGTACTTTATCTATTATTGTCATGTCTTAAAGCTTAACGCCATGCTACGGTTTAAATATAAACACATGTGCAGAAGTACAATGTACAATATCTAAAAGTATTTAACTACTGCACACAATCTCCATCTGCAATGAATGGTAATACTATGTCCCTGTTGTGTAAACAAGTGGTACTTACCCGGCGATATAGGACCGATTCAACTGCATTGCGCACTATCATGATATCTCAGAAGTTCTTAAACTAAGTTAGTACGAATTTAAATAGTAATCTATTTGCATCCGCGGCGAAGTTATTAAAACTTAAGACGCCGAAAACTAATTCAATTTTGTGAAGTCTGAGGAATAAAGGTCCCTTATATATTTATTTTTAATTTGAGTTTAATTGAAATTTGAAACCAATAATTATTGCTATCAGTGTTTGCTAAAAGACAATGCGCATACCATGGACAGGAAAACGCACAAAGAAATCCATACGCGACCAGCTGAAGATAAAAACTAGGTTGTCTATACTTAGTCTGGGCATAAATACTGTTATAATTTAAAATAAAAAATTATTACATTTGAATTTGGAATATCTCATTTTATATGATTGTTCATTGTGTTTTCTCATTTTGGCGCCAATACATTGTACAATATTTTGCGATATTATTTATTTATTTTTATTTATTTATTTATTTCACAAAATCCACAGCCCTTATTTTCTAGATACAATATTTAGTTACGATTAATCATTCATCCAATAACGGATTTATTTTTTACAATAAAGGGTAAAGCAGAGAATACAGACTATCTAGATAAGAATGTGTTTGTGTGTGTGTGAGTGAGTGCTTAAGAGTATTATTGTTGTTGTTTAATTATATTTGTAATTGTTTTTTTTTAATTATACCCGTTTACAATAAATAAGGCCACCGAGTTAAAATGCTTATTGCAGCTGGTTCTTCTGTAACCGTTCGGGTGCAAACACCGCGTCCAGCGGAGATGAAACGATGACGAAGTTGCAAGCGAAGGTGCCTAACCGAAATGTGCAGCGGTTCATCCGCAAACGACATGGAGACAACCCGGAAGAAGATAATTCCGAAGCCGACGGTAAACCGACTGAAACAAGGACAGTAAAGAGTTGTCATGCTAAGCGTGGAAGAGGTAGGCCGTCCACAAAGGGCGAGTATATGAAACTTGCCCAAGATAAAAAAGAGGTAGCTGCTGCTGAGCGGGAGATACTGGCAGTAGTAACAGACAAAGAGGTATCGACAAACTCAGCTCGTCAGAAATATTCGTTGCGCCGTGTACACCTCTCGGAATCAGGAAGCTCAGACGCTGTTGGCGATGTTGAAATGACTGCAAGCGTTTTGGGAGATAATATCGCCAAGAACCTCGGATCCGGACGTCCGAGCTACAATGTCTTACCTTGGCTTACTACTAGACAGTCGGTGGACTTTTAAAAGTCATTTTGACCAGCTGAGCAAAAGAGTCTCTAAGTCAGCTGCTGGTCTTGCATGGCTCCTTCCCAATCTTGGTGGGCCAGGCCTCGGTTGCCGGCGACTTTTCATGGGTGTGATCCGCTCGATGGTGATGTACGGAGCACCGGTGTGGGCGGAAGTAAGATCATCTCACAATCGGATCGCTTTAGGTAGACTGCAGGGAACCATCGCCATTCGAGTGATTCGTGGCTATCGAATGGTTTCTAGGGATACGGCGTGTGTCCTGTCTGGTAGCGTT
>LUGF01041145.1:14229-32308 GCA_001625245.1 Calycopis cecrops | reverse complement strand
TTTGTATTACTGAGCATTGGCTAAAAGACTATGAAATCATGTTTAATTTTACAAATCACAAAGTAGCAAGTTCGTTCAGTAGAGAGAAAGCCATACGAGGTGGCTCCTTGATTATAAATAAAAATATCAAAAAATTTAAAGGGCGTAAAGATATTGTGAGCCTCTCTATTGAGCGTACCACAGAGATAGACTGCGTAGAAGGGGGGACTTTTATCATCGTACGCATCTATAGACCTCCAACCGGGTTATATGATTTATTTGAACAAGATATGGATAAATTATTATATAAATTAAGTGCATCTAACAAACATTTAATAATTTGTGGTGACTTTAATATAAATTTATTAGACAATAACCCCATCACAGTTAGATTCACTTCTTTGCTTAAATCATATAACTTAATACATTTATTCCATGAGCCAACTAGAATAAGTGAAACATCAGCCACATGTATAGATAATATTTTTAGTAATATAGCACCTATAAGAAAGGAAATCATAAGCCTGCTAAGTTCTAATCACTGTGGACAGCTGGCTACATTTCATAAGTTCACAAATGTAACAAAGTTTGTAAAGAGAATACTACATATGTACCAGTAAATCTAAAACGTATTGAGAGATTAAGAAGTAATATATTGAACAATATTCATCTACTTAAGCATTCTAATAGTCCAGATTTGGCATTTAGTAACCTTTTTAAGCTAATAAGAACTAATTATAATTCTATCTTCACTACTAAGACAGTCAGATTACAATCCGGGAAAGGTAACTTTAATGAGTGGGCAACTACAGAGATTCCTAAGAGCAGGCAAAGATTATATGAGCTATATTATGAAAAGACATACAATCATAGTGAATCTTTTAAAAATTATGTTAAAAAATATTCAAAGACTTTTAGGCAAGTATGTTTTGCTGCTAAAACATTGTGTATAAGAAATAAAATCATAAATTCGAAAAATAAGATAAGGACTACTTAGAACATAATAAGTAGTGAAACTGGAAGAGTCAAAAGCCGCTCTTCTGATTTTCATCTTTGTATCAAAGATAAACTAGTTGACATTCCAATTTCAACTACAAAAATTTAATATCCTCTCCTGCTACTGCTGAATCATTGCTGAAAGACAATGTAAGGAAATGTGATGTCAATTTTCGTTTTCATGAAATAGAGCCCCAAGACATAATTTCAGCTTTTCAAATGTTAAATATTAAGAACACAACTGATTTGTGGGGCATATCTGTGAAAGTTATAAAATCGATAATTGACATAATTGCTCCATGTTTAGCTTTTATATTTAACGAATGTATAAAATGTGGAGTATTCCCTGACCTAATGAAGCACTCTAAAGCCTCTTTTTAAATCAGGTTGTACTAGTGATCCTTCAAACTTTAGACCAATATCTATACTACCGTCTTTAAGCAAGGTATTTGAAAAATTAATTTTGAATCAGTTACAGTCTCATTTTAATACTAATAATTTATTACATGACAAGCAATTTGGTTTTACAAAAGGACGCTCTACTACAGATGCTGGTGTAAGTTTACTAAGTTCTATTTTTGAGGCATGGGAGGAGTCACGGGATGCGCTAGGTGTATTTTGTGACCTTTGCAAAGCCTTTGACTGTGTAGAGCATGAAACATTGGTCAGGAAATTACACCATTATGGTATAGGAGGCTCGGCTCTCAACCTATTGACTTCGTATTTAAACAATAGAACTCAACGGGTTGAGGTAAATAAAAAAAGGTCTAACGAGACTAAAATAGAAATGGGGGTCCCACAAGGGTCAATTTTAGGGCCTTTTTTATTTTTAATTTATATAAATGATCTACCATATCTCGTTAAAGACAACCATGAGATAGTCCTATTTGCAGATGATACGTCGTTTATTATTAAACATAAGCGACAACAGATTAATTGCGATGAGGTAAATAGGTCACTCTCAATGATGATATATTGGTTTAGTGTTAATAATTTATTACTGAATAGTAAGAAGACAAAATGTATTAAATTTACTCTGCCTAATGTTAGACAGGTTCCTACCAATGTATTATTAAATGGCGAAACTTTGGATCTAGTGGACTCTACAATTTTCCTAGGAATAACACTAGATTCTAAATTACAGTGGGGTCCCCATATCACCAAGCTTGCGAATAGACTTAGTTCGGCAGCATTCGCAGTTAGAAAAATTAGGCAAATCTCAGATGAATATACTGCTAAATTAGTTTATTTTAGTTACTTTCACAGTATTATGTCTTACGGCATACTGTTGTGGGGAAACGCTGTGGACATAAATACTATTTTCGTGCTGCAGAAGCGAGCTATTCGTGCAATTTATCAACTAGCCTCCAATACATCACTTAGAAATAAATTTAAGGATACCGGTATACTGACTGTTTACTCTCAATACATTTTTGGATAATGTATTGTATGTAAGAAAGAACATTAGTGAATTCAGAACCAAAAATGATAATCATAACATAAATACGAGAAACAGGCACAAATTAGACATAGCATTTCATAGACTTAGTAAAGTAAAGAATTCCTTTCGGGGGCAATGCATACGCCTCTACAATAGGATCCCAGAAATCGTCCAAAAACTTTCGATTAATAAATTTAAAAAAGTTGTTAAAGAGCGTTTGTGTGGTAAGGCATACTATAAGGTAACAGATTATATGACAGATACCACATCTTGGGATTAGTACCCTCCTCCCAGGCTGTTTCTGTACCATATTTTTTGTAAATTTAGAAATTGTATTGTATTATATCATTAATAATATGCAAATGTATTTGTATTCTTATATTTTTTTTTAATCTTTCATATCACAACATGAGGCCCGCTGTATTTGTTTCGCCGGTTCTTCTCAGGACAGGGCTAGGGTTGAACCGGTGGTAGATTTTATTGTTGACGTTCAAAAAGTAATTCCTGTAATTCTATTTTGAATAAAAACTTTTTGACTTTTTTTTGATTAAATTAGGTTTCAATTTCGAATAACACATGAAATGTATGTTGAAATTTGGAAGTGTACAATTTTATTGTCTTTTGTTTCAATTATTATTTTTCTGATTCTCATCACTACTATTGCATTAATTATGTGCACATCCATGGCCAAACTGACATTGTGATATAGCACCTATGGTAATTTAGACTTCAAGTTCGCAAAGCTACATCTTCAACTCCCTTATTGATAAACATAGATTAACATTATCCAAGCATTAACCAAATATTAAACTGACATTTGTCAAATTACTATAATACTTTTTATATGCGTTTATTAATACTAGTGATCTCGCAATGATCGAAACTCCATCTAAATGAAACATTTTTGTAATTATAAACTAAATACCATAATATGACATGTTATGTCATCGTAACTTTATTGTTATTGTTAGTAAATTAGGTATGGAAATCTGTGTATTGACTAATAATAATAATACTTAATGTCTATAAACATTTGCATGCTGATTATCTCAGTGAAACATGTTGGAACCTAATTAATTATATTAACAAACATCTTGTATACCATGTTCCTGCGAATAAATTATATTCTATTCTATTCTATTCTATTCTATTCTAAGGGAAACAATTTATGTAAAATTTTCAACACTTGCAAAAGACACAAAAAAGTATACAAATATAAAAACTTTATCAATAATTACGTGTGTCTTATATATCAATGTGTCAAATTCATGGTAAAGTGCGTATAGTTTTATTTATTAAATGAAAGTACCTACTTTATAAACATTATTATTAAAAATTATAAGCGTTCTGCACTTCTCTTACACATACTCGTAGACTATTTAAAGTGTATCAGCGCTCTTTTCGTAAAAATGTTCCCAAAGTTTTTGCTTCACGTATTAATATATAGATAACTAGCTTCCGCCCGCGGCTTCGCCCGCGTGGATTTCGGACTTCAAAAATTATTCAAAATTTTAACTTATTATGTTATTCTGATATGAAAGCTATATTACTGTAAAGTTTCATGAAAATCCGTTCTGTAGTCTTTATGTGAAAGAGTAACAAACATCCTTACAAACTTTGGCATTTATAATATTAGTCGGATCATGCCAATTTTAATGAAGAAAACAGTTGCCATTAAAAAAATAAGAAGTTTGATAACATTGAAATACGATAAGCTTATTCTCATATTCAGTTAGAAATATAAAAAAATATAAAGTAATAAGCGCTTATGAGGCGCTCTTAACCTGTCTATTCGTCACTTCAACGTATTTTCATTGCAAATCTTTGCGACTTAACTAGCAATCCGTTGACTGGGCGAGGGCTTTGTGTAATGTCATAAAAAGTACTTTGATGTGAAAAAAAATGAAAGTGAAACTATTTTATGTAGAATCTAGTATATTATATACCAGCTATATATTAAAATTAGTTCGATGAAACCTTAATAAGTTAGACTTCATTTTCATTAGTGTCATTGCAATATATTACAAAGATATTCCAGACTTTAGCAATTAGAATATGTTCAAATACTTTGGATGTAACTAATTTTTAACAAGCTAAAAGACCCCCCCAGGGTCATTAAATTTATTTTAATTTTGTTTTTATTAAAGAATAGCACAGAGAGGGGATATATTGATTTTTTAAGATCTCTATTTTATAGTCTCTATATGATTTTCAGTAAAAGTAAAACGATACAGCTACACAGCTGTGCGGTGTGTAAGTAGCTGGTGACCCATGGAGGTAAAAAAGAAAGAAGAAAGAAAGAAATTTTTATCATTAATGTATTCATTTATGCTATAGTAGGTATGTTTTGTAGAGCAACCATAATATAAATAATTCTCTTTTAAAAATTAATCATTGTTAATTCAACAAAATTTCCTGGAAGTTTGTTGTAAATAGTTACCGCCATACAATAGGCATTTTTACTGCACATTTGGAGTCTCTGTTTTGGGACACACAGTTTATTTGGATGCCGACAACTTCTTATAGTATTATGAGATTTAGCCACAAAGAACATATTCATATTATTACGAACGAAAATACACATTTCATAAATATAAAGACAGGGCAGGGGAAGTATCTCATATGTTTTGAATAATGTCTTGCAACTATCTAGGTACTACGTTGCTCCACAAACAGATCTAATGCACTTTTTTTGTGAGCGGAAGGCTCGGATAAGATCCACAGAGTTACCCCATATTATAAGCCCGTACCTTAATATAGAGGCAACGTATCCGTGATAGGCTAATAATGCTGCTTTTGTAGATACTTTTTTCTTTATATTTCTGAAGGCGTTTACAAATTTTTCTATTTTCATAGTAGGAGGAGAAAGGAGGGCAGCGCATCTGTATAGCCTCTATGCGGATGTCTATGGGCGTCGGTAGTCATGAAAATGGCTCCGACTGCTCGTTTGCCCCCTTATGCCATAAAAAAATAGATAATATGTTTTTCGGGGTTCCATTTGTCATGTCTGCCGCAGTCGCGCTAGCAAAATTCGTCTGCAATGCGACAATTCTCCTATATTTCAAATATAGCTAATATTCGCGAGTACTTTTCATTTTATGACGTTATCGGGCAGATTGTTGGAAAATGCAGAACCTCTTCGGTTCAATCAGGAGCCCTGATGTGGCGGAATTGCGAAAAATATTACCGACGACGAATATGGAACGAGTTTTCAACGGAATACGGAATGAAAGTACGATTACAGTGAAGATCCAGGGGTATACCACAACTATATACTAGCAACATTTAAATGGGCAACTATATTCAAGAAATATAATTTTCTATGATGTTATCATATTATCATATCGGTTTCCAATATCATTAAAAGTACCTACCTCAATAGTTTTTACGGGTAAAATATTCCAACAATTACCTACATAATATACGTAGGATTATTAAGTGTATGACGCGTGTGACAGAAGTTATCTAAATATTCAAATAATCAGCAAACACCATACGAGTGAGTCCCAGCAAACGCAATGCGATTCGCCACAGGATTGCTTTTGCAATTTGAAAGAATTCTATCTCTAAGAAGTGTAAGACCTCGCGCACTGCGCCATCTTGGCGCAGAAAATATATGGTTGAAAAACAATTGAATATGACTCATCATTACTATATAAAATATATAATATAGTATGAACCCCGCGGTATCACTCGTGTAAATTTCGGAAAATATAAAATCATCACAAAGCATCCTATAGGAACAATTTTTCGGGATAAAAAATCCTATATGTTAATCCAAGTTACTCTCTATGTGAGTGCCAAATTTCATGAAAATCGGTTTAGCAGGTTTTGCGTGAAGGAGTAACAAACAAAGAAACATACAAATTTTCGCATTTATAAAATTAGTGGGATTTTAGAGATGTATAAAAAGAAACTAAAAACCATAGGTAGACTAACAAATAATACACTGAGCTAAATTTCAAACTTTTGAAAAGCTAATTCAAAAATTGCACACAAAGGGTCGCGAAATAACGATGAGATATTTTTCGTTAACGAAAGCCAGTTATGGCTTTATTTTGACAGTGATTAGGTTTCGTGTACAGGTATAACGAAAAGCAAATATACTTTCTAATTAATACAGTACTTTCAAGCGGAATTTCCAGTTACATTTCTAGGACAAATAATATAATGTGTGTTATGGATACCTACTAAATTTGGCATATAATTCTCAATGTAAATAATGCATTAGATATTGGTATTTCAGACAGATTATGATGAGTAAATTCAATCTGGTATCGACCGAAGGCCGAATCTCATAAATATTTTAAAGGGGTAAAGGAGATGTGTCAATATTTTTCCCCCCATCCTAGGAGAATACAATATAAGCAGTGGACGTAAATGAAAATTTATATGTGGAAACATCTTAATGGTGAACAGTTTATTTAATAAGTTTATAATTGTAGTTTTAAAATCACTGTTTGTTTTCCGAATAAAATAAAACAAATAGAACACCATAGCATAGCTGCCATTTTTAGGAAGCTCATGGGTCGTCTATACTGTTCCGACTGCAATGTATCAATAGCCCCATTAACTGATTATTATTGAAATTATAAAATACCCGTTTGGAATTAGAGCGTGTGGCTACTATCCTCTAAAAGGTATTATAGTGATTGGATTCCTTACGGTCGATTTCAGTTTCGACTTTCGAGGCTCGTAATCCGAAGCTTTCTGGCCTCTGAGCTTTTATATTTTATCAGATTATCAGATCAGATTCGTTCAAGTTGATAAAATAATTTCATTATATTCCTGTATCTTATTCTGGCTGTATGCTTTTGTGGCGACTAATGAACCATAGTGCAATTTCATAATTCTGTTTTCAAAAAAATAATGAAGAGAAATAAGATATAATTATCATTTAGAAGTCAAAACTATACAAAACTTACATAAATATATAAAATGATAGATTATAAATAGATAAGACACATGCATAATTCATTAAGTTGGAATAGATTCCAAATTCACTTATATTATTAATCTCATTTTTTTATTTCTCTAGAGTTAAATTACTGATGTAGAACTACTTTTTTAAGAAAATTATGCGGACGATGAAAATTGGCACGCCGTAAAGTGTCTAAGTCGCCGGTGGCCCATAGAGGTGGGACGAGAAAGGAGGGCAGCGCATCTGTATAACTTCTACGGACTATGCGGATGTCTGTGAGCGTCGGTAGTCATGAAATGGCTACGACTGCTCGTGTGCCCCTCTATAGTGTAAAAATAAGTGTGTGCTTCAGTACAACTGAAGTAAAACTGAATGATTGACTTAATAGTAGTAAAAATGACAATATGTCCTACTATATTTAGTTTGTAATTACAAAAAGATTCACTTGAATGAAATTTCGACCTACGGACGATAACTAGTTGATAAAAAATCTCCAGAACAAATTAACTTAATGATAATAATATAAATAGTAAACCACGGCAGTAGGTAAAGTTTAAACAGTATTGTATTGTTATGGACTATATTCACATAACATTGTATATTAGGCGTCCGGTCGGTGGTCACTAGCGCAATTTTGCGGTTTTCATCGCAAATAGGATTATTGACAAAGATTATTTACTTTCAACATTTGCAATATCATAATGAAGGATAACAGTTTGTGTAAATACTAGCTGGTAATATTATGCAAGTGAATGAAATTAAATTATCACAGATCATTATTATACAACAATGTCACAACACATCTTCACGCCAGCTCCCTAACAGGAAAAAAAAAACAAAATAAAAATAAAAAAAATTCTCTTTATTAAATATTTTATTTCACTGCAATTGAATTTGACCGGCAAGACAAGGAAGGTACCTTTCACTCACTCAATATCGTCGTAAAATGACCGTGCTAGTGCATTTTGTGCGGTTGTGTGAGTTTCCAGTGGCCTATGGAGAGGAAAGGAGAAAGGAGAGCAATATATCTGTTCACTTAAATGCGTATGTTTCTGGGCGTCCGCAGTTGGCTCCGTCAGCTCGCATTTTCCGCTATTCCGAATCGAATGAGCCATGGCACTTATTTTTAAGAGCAGTGTGTCTATTTGTCATTTTAATACCACACTAGACTAACACCAAACGTGTTGTCAAATTTAACTTCACACCATTTTAAAATGCCATCACGTTCCGCGCACGTTTGATTTATATGTAGAGACGGCTTCCCTTGTAAGTTAGGAAAAAAGCTGCACATGACAGACTGAATGAAGTCTTCTACAGTTTTGTTATATGTATAGATTTGCACTCTTTTAGACTATCACCGCGCTATTTATCTAAAGTTTTTAGAAAGAGACCACTTTTGTGACCAAAAGATCAATTTTGTGGCACAATGTTTGTGGTTCCTGAAAAATGATTTATGATTTTTTGTATTATTCTATACTTCAGTGAAAAGATTGAAAAGCATATTGTTTCAACGTTGTACCCTAATATTTGGATGGATTCGACGGAGCCGCACATTAAATAAAACTCTTCTCACTTTTTTAAGTAAAACTTGTATACGCGCGCTTAACACGGGAGTAAGCTGGCGAGAGCGTTACAAAAATGTGCTAGGCCAATGGAAGTTGTCATTCAAATTTCAAATTAAATTTAAGTGAAACTTATTGTTTTCAAAAAATAAATATCATATGACATATTATGTCATTGTAACTACGGTAGTGAATTTGTGTATTAAATCAATAATTGAGTTTTACTTCAGTTGTATGGTCTAAAGCATACATACACTGTTTTTTCTTATTTGTCTCATATGTACAATGTACAAACATAGTACAAAAACATTTTTACTGTAAACGACACACGCATCAATCTAAAAGTATATTACGTCTGCTAACAGGATGTGCTCACTGCGTGCCGAAACGTGCAAATTGACAAACAGTTAACTTTCCTTTGATATTCAAATCCATCTGCTGCTACAAATTAGAACACGAAATCGATTTACATTTTTGACAAGTGTAATCAGTGTATCTGTTTCATTCTGGAGAGGCCGATAGTCATTATTACACGTAATTAGGATATTATGTTCTTATTATGATATACAGGGTAAGTATTTATTCAGTGCACAATTTTTTTCTGCGTGTTCTATATCGATAACTAAGTACATTTCCGCAAAAAAAAGTAATATTTTTTTTAAAATTATATTATCAAGAATATCCCACATTTGTAAAATGTATTGTCAAAGGCACCGCCCGCGCAGCTCGCCGCTCGCCGACCGAGCGGGGACACGACACCATGTAGGTATTAAGTGAGAGATAGTAGGGTGTCCATACACTTCGTTATTTTTTGGAAACATTAAACTGGCCCTAGGACATAGAGTTTTTATTGGAGATCGAAAATAAAAGTGTAGTTAATGTTGCTTTATGTATGTAGACAACATATCGTAATTTTTGCACTGAATAAATACTTACCCTGTATAGATTACAGTAAAGAATTAAATAAAAAAGTAATCGTGAATGCCTGCGACTGTCTATCTTCTTCGTTTTAAAATAATTAGTAATGTTGTTACTTTTCCAATAGAAGGGTCGTTAGGGCATTTCATAGTGGTCATTTACTTCTTGTCATCGAATTCCAGCTCTAGATTAAATACGATCATCATTAGCGTTCATCTTTTGTGATCGATCACTACTGTTTTTAAATACACTTGTTAATATGCGCCGTAAAATGACAGTAGATACTATGAACTCCGAGACCATAGTGTAAATATAAGTAGACCAAGACGAGGGATTTTTGTCCGCGGACTCTTTTGTCCGCGGACAAAAATGTATACAATTACCGCGTAATTTTAATCCCTCATTAGCGTTACTCGATACAGTTGTAAGCGATCTATTTTAACGGACAAAAAAGTCCGCGGGCAAAAATCCCTCCTCTGCGCAGGCCTTTAGATGTTTAATAAGAGTTGTATTGTTTTAAAACAGACTCGAGTTTGTACGATCAGCATTATTTTTTTGTCTTAAGCATTTTTTTTTATTATATAAGTCTTTATGTTTATATACATAATTGAAACAAAAAAGTACATTGGCGAGCTTCTATTTTCTAAAGAGATCTTTGCCACCTAGCAATCCTTTGAGGAAATCAAAAGAATATACTTAATGATTATTGAAAATCGTTTTCGAAAAGAAATCATTGAATTTTATATTGATAACAGTACCTATGTTTAACATAAATTGAATGAAATAAGGACTTTTTTATTAAAGTCGAAAATCATATCTCTCACGTAGAAAATGTGAGAACGAGTAGTAGAATCAATAAATTGCACGCACTATAAATGACTGCCGAATCATTCATAATTCCAAACGGAATCAAATTTGCTAATGAGCACAAAGCGTACCAGTACGAATATTTAAACGTAATCCACGTTTAAATATTCGTGCTTGGCCATGACATTGTTGTACGCTATTATCTATTACAACTTGCAAGCTCGGCACTTGTGTTCCCAGCCGGAGCAATTAGATGCCCTCCGACAAGGCGGAGTTGAGAGCCCTCAAGTTCCGTCTACGTGAGTGTATCGCTATCTGAACATTTAGTTTAGTGATCAGTGGAAGGGACGAGGAGGGCCTGTAGCTTGACCTCCCTGAAGCCCGGGGTTACCACCCTGGACTTTTCTTGTGGTCGGCTTGTTGCTTGTGCACACAAATGAACAGAAGAGCCGTAATAAGTTACGTAGCCGTAGTAAGAGGTAGTGCCACGCTGCATGCTTGCATGCAGCCGAATTGGGCCGGCACGACCGGGAAGGTACCTCTCGCTTACACGAGACCGGCGTGAAGTGACAGCTGTGCTGTCGCGTTTCGTGCGGTGTGTAAGTAGCCGGTGGTCCACGGAGGTGGGAGGAGAAACGGGGGCAGCGCATCTGTAGTCTATGCAGATGTCTATGGGCGTCGGTAGTCATGAAAATGGCTACAACTGCTCGTTTGCCCTCCTATACCATAAAAAAAAAGACTGATGATGATATTTAAGTAATATAGAAATTTAAAAAACACAATTGTCTAAAACGTGCACCTTTATGTATTACATGAGTGGACTCCATTTTAAGCGGTTGCTTCTCTATAGAGACGTGTAAAATAATTGTGTAAAGCCGATTATACATATAATGAAGAGCAAAATAAAGATGAAATTGACCTCGTGTAGTTGATTTTGGTGATGTTTCCCTAATTTTCCGATAATATACAAATGGCAATAAAATCTCAGTAAATAATTATCGATAACATTGTACATGTCTCTAATTAATGTAAACACAAGCTCGACACATCAGAAACGTTATTATTTAAGTAATTTTATTATGCCATGGTAATAAATAAATAAATGAAATCTCTTTATAGGCACGCGTCTTCATCACGTGCTCGATCAAAGACAGGTGCCTTAAATTGAACAGGTGGTTGGAAGCTTGCTTAGAACACCCGTGCGCGATGGCAGACGCGTGCCCTATATTAGTAAGATTGTATTTCATATACACTGATGATTCTCCTTTACCTCAACCCTCCACCATTAGAAGTTAGGGTCAATTCACACCAAAAGCGCGACGAAGGGCAGCGAAGCGGAGCGCAGTTAATGTGTCATATGAATTTCAACTTTATAACAATTACTATAATACTCATTATTGCATGAGAAATTCGAACGAGACGCGCGGATTTCCGCGAAGTCGCTGGAATGCGCGAGAAGTCGCTGGAATGCTCCAGAAGTCGCGAGAATTCGAGAAAATAAAGTTGAAATTCATATGACACATAAACTGCGCTCTGCTTCTCTGCCCTACGCCGCGCTTTTGGTGTGAATTGACCGTTACTGTCAGCAATTGACAGTATCAATTGATTTATTAAAAGGTTGCAAGTGATAAAAAAGTTCACTAATGTTGTCTATGTAACTTTTAAGTATTGTTTATGAATAACAATTTTTAAATACTATTTAAGGCTTAAGTAGTTGATTAGTTGAGTAGTATTTATGAATAAAGCTAATAGAATTTTGCGATAATATGCAATATAATTGAAATTCGATTTCTTGGGAGGTTGTGTATAAAAAGTTGCTAACCTACAGAGGCAATCTCAAATCTCGAATCAAAAATCACTTTTTAAATTAACACATTTACAAATGACGTTTAATGAAAGTGGATGGCTAATATTGGGTAAGTTACTTTTTAGTTTCTTTTTTATAGCGAAATCATCTGAAACAGCGTTGTCTAAAACCGATCGTAACAAGAATATCGCTTTGATGCGCTTACTTTGATTCCGTCTCATGCGCACCATTTCCTGAAGTTTACTCCAAAGAATATGATTCCGAAGAATTATATTCGTTCGAGTAAATTCGTTGTTCGAGTAAATTAGTTCATTCGAGTAAATTCGTTCGTTCGAGTAAATTCGTTCGTTCGGTAGAGCTGACACATACAGTTTTATTTTCATTTCTTCTACGTAGGCTAAAATATCGTAAATATCGTATCGCGATAGTTGATCGTTACAGTAACATGTTTAAGGTTGTTAAATATATCGGTAGGAAACCAAGTTGTAGCCACAATACCCAAGTATACGATTTTTGAAATTTGAACTTTAATTTCTTAGCTGCAAATTATTTAAAAATTCTAGATTTTGGATCGCGTTTAGAAGTTATGCTTTTATATCATAAAAATTATATAATATTGGAAAACCTTGATATTTCTACATATATAATATTTTTCTATTCTTATTTACATTTTTTAAACAAATCCTTTAAAACACCTTTAAAAAAACTTTTATATAAACTAGTCAAAATATTATTACTTTACTATATGAGCGAAGCCATTCATCAAAACACTGACGCTTTATACTATAAAAACAGGATGGAAAAAGCTATAAACTACTCACCCTATCATAAAGTACCATTTAGAGTCATGAAAATAGATTTACGACAATTTCAGGCATATTTAAAAGCTCATAAAACCATCCCGATTGTGTTTTTACATTACGAAGTTATCGAAAGCTCTTAAAAAAGCTTTTCGTTATGAAAGCTTTCTTCGGCGTTTCAGTTCATATAGGTTTTCCATTCATTTCTAGTTCTGCTGGACTTCAGCATAGTGCGTCCTAAAATGCTTTAAGAGTTATGACTGTAATAGGTTTTAAAGGTTGATTTTTTTAATAAAGGGGACAAACGAGCATTTGAAGCCATACATTCCCATAATTGATATAGACGCTTTGCCCTGCTTTCCACCTCGAATCGAAAACTAACAAGCTATCACTAAACAGTGGTATCATGTACGCAAGAGGTACCTCCCGGGTCCTGTGACCTGCAATGCAACAGATTCCCACAGATAGAGGTAGCTTATGATTTTAGCTATGTTTTTTTATTATGTTCGTGTGAATCAATTTTCATTGCAATTGAAACAGACGTAAACCCGCTTAGGTTTACGTCAATCAGTCTGTTGTGTTGTCCCGTAAAATAATCGAAGGGAATTGGGAAATATTTAAAGGGCAAGTATTTATTTATGAGTAAAGTAAATCCCTCAAACAAACGCAAGCCCACTAATCGCAAACGATTCTCCGGCCATTGTCGGTTGAGTATTTCCCGGAGATGTTCACGAAGCCATAAATATTGTTCTACTTCCACGGGCCTTTGTATATTTTACTTGTGATGTGAATCTCTGCTAACGAGACGTCAGAGCCAACAACCGCATAGAAGTTATACAGATGCGTTACCCTCCTCCTCCCACCTCAATGGGCCACCGGCTACTTACACTCTGCACGAAACGCTACAGCACAGCTGTCACTTTACGCCAATCTCGTGCAGTTGTGTGTATTATATCTCAGATATTCTAAAACTTGTCAGTACGAATTTAAATATAGATTGATTAGCGCCCGCGGCAATGCTATTAAATTACGATGCTGAAAACTAATTAGGTTTTGTCGAGACTAATGAATATAAGTCCTTTGAATATTTATTCGTCATTATAATTTAATTGAATTTAATTATTCCTTCCAGAGTCTTTTGTTATCTTATCACGTTATAATATTACGCACCCCAATCATAATTGTCAGATGGAAGGCTCGCTATCTACTGTAGTGATTACTTTAGCAGAATAGGGAATATGCATGTATTTTTTTTATATTTTTAAATGATAATTTACATAATTACATTAATGAAAAAAAAATATCAGCGCTGAAAAAACAATATTAAGTTCAAAAAAAATGTTTCAAATTAGTAGGCCGATAACAGCTTTTTAAACGATCGCCATTTTGCCGCGCTGACATGACGTCACGCATCATAACAACCACCAATGGCAATGCTCCAATGCTCGTGAACAATGATGTTATTTATGAACTTTGACGTCACAATTCGTTCCGACCAATGCATGGCGTGCGTTTCACCTAATTCAATCTTCCCGCATAATTTTTGCACTTTTCAATAATTATTTTCTGATTGAAAACAAAATTATACAAAAAAATATTAATACGTACGCACATCTACAGGAAAAGACTTTACATATAAAAAAAATTATCATTATTTGAATCATACGCATATTCCCTATTATGTGTAGGTTGATGGTTCACGTACACACAGAAATACGCCGACCCAATAGAAGTTCGTAAAGTTAAGGACGCGTCACGCTCTTGCTGAATGCCGACACTCTTCCAACGCACAACTGCTTATTAGCACAGCTAGACTTAAACGTATTAGCCGGGTGGCTCAAAACAAATTACGTTTTTCAGTCAGACCTTGTGTAAGATTATGTTGATCTAGAATATTAAGCATTATTTATTATTCAAATATATATTTTTTATTTTATGTTATAGGGGGGGAAACGAGCAGTCGGAGCCATTTGCATGGCTACCGACGCTCATAGATTTCCGCATATTGGCTATATAGATGTGCTGCCTTCCTTTCGCCTTCCACCTTCATGGACCACCGGCTACATGGACACCGCACGAAACACGACAGCACAGCTGTCACGCCGGTCTCGTGTAAGCGAGAGGTACCTCTCCGATCGTGACGGCCCGATTCGGCTGCATGCTAGCATTCAGTGTGACACTACCTCTTACAAATAAAGATTCAAATATAATACTCGTTTTATGGTTGAAGTGAGTTGTTAAGCGAAACGGCAAGATGGATATCAGATGCCATCCTCGTCATTTCCGGACCGGCGCGACGTAGGGATCTTCAAGAAAAGAGAAGAGGAAATGCAATTTATAAAGCCCCGGTGTTGCGGCAACACTCAGTAGGCGTCGCGTCGGAAATCACATGCTGCAGTTCGTTTACTCAACTTATCCTACTAATATTATAAATGCGAAAGTTTGTATGTTTGTTTCTTTGTTTGTTTATTTGTTTGTTTGTTACTTTTCACGTAAAAATTGCTGAACCGATTTTCATGAAATTTGGCACACATATAGAGAGTAACTTGGTTTAACACATAGGCTATTAGCCCAAAAGTGTTTTATTGGGATGCAATGGGATGATTTTCTATTTTCTACGAGATCGAAGTTTACGCGGGTGAAACCGCGTGGCGCATAAAACATAATATTATTTAATGTTTTTAAGCTATTTCTAGTACTTTCCAACGATATAATTTTAATTTTGTATAACATATGTAATAAAAAATAAATAAACCAACTAGGTTTTGCACAGATGGATTCACTTCTATGGCTTTCCTATCCACCATATTTTCATTTAACTTTTACGTTGCTTTTACTAAAACAAGGATTTAAAAACGCTTGTAAACTTCTAGTAAACGAGGCAATGAAGCCCCTTATTGTCCTGCACTTTTACGACTGGAGCTTTTTAAAATAATCCATCATTTGCGTTACTCGATACAGTTGTAAGCAATCTATTTTACCGACCAAAAAAGTCTGCGGACAAAAATCCCTCAAGTTACTTAGTGACGGGTTCGGTTCACTTATACCGTCATTACAGTCTCGTACATTTACACTCTCTCTTTTAGCTAAATTGATTGTAGATGCCTATAGACCATTGAAACGCCATTTATGTTTTATTAACAGATTAATGGACAGATGGGCAAAAAGTACCACATATCGAAAACAAGCATCACAATTAATATTTTAATTCAAATAATAAGTTCGAATCGCTCTTGTATTGTAGAAAATTTCCCTACAAATAAAAAAAATAAAAATACTAGGAAATAATTAAAATGTCCTTCTACGATCAGGCTTTTGTTTAACTCTCGAATAATTGACTTTACATTTTATTTTATTAAAATATTCCGAGCGTGAGGCTCCGGTCTGGAAATTGATGAAGCCCTCGCCTCGGTGACAGCTTTTCTTGAAAATAGAACAACTAACTAGGTTTTAAATATTCTGTAGTATCGAAATGTAGCATAATGAAAATGAAATGAAAAAGTTTTTTATTTAAAATAAAATCATATTTTGAACGTCAACAATTAAATCTAGCGCCGGCCGGCGAACACGGCCGGCGAAACAATTTTAGCGGGCCTCATGATGTAATGAGATATAAAAGTAAAAATATAAAAATACAAATACACTTGCTTAACATAATAAATGATATACAAAAATGATAAAAGCCAATACTGCCAATAATACCTCATTTTATAACATCTAGAAGCTGCCTAGACTAATTTTAAACCAAGGAGCCAAAAATGCCAAAAACCTCTCTCTACAACACCTAAAATTGCTTATGATGTTAGGAAATTTACGGTATAAGCTAATAATGAAATAATAAAATATTAAGTTCTATTCTCTCTACTTTTTTCCGGTGGAACCACAATAACAATGAAACCTGTGGAGAGATATCACGCATATTATAGTGAAAGCATTCCACCCCCAGTAAAACATGTTTAAGTACAAACCTACATAACAGTACATAAAACAAAACAATGCAACTACATAAACTCGAGTAGGTATGTATAAAACGATATTGTTTTAACAAATGAATGTTTTATGTGAAAATGAATTATTTAAATAACAAACAATTTTTTTTTTTTTATGGTATAGGAGGGCAAACGAGCAGTCGGAGCCACTTTCATGACTACCGACGCCCACAAACATCCGCATAGAGGATACACAGATGCGCTGCCCTCCTTTCTCCTCCCACCTCCATGGGCCACCGACTACTTACACACCGCACGAAACGCGACAGCACAGCTGTCACTTTACGCCGGTCGAGTCTCGTGTAAGCGAGAATGAAATCTGCTCGGAAGTAAAGCAGAGGGATTCCACGTGAATCAAGGGCTTACGAGTTTATACATTGCAATATTAACGGGTCGCACGTATGAAGCGCAGCTTAAGCAGCTTAAACAGCTTAGACTTATATTATTTGGCATCTTCCATATGCAAGTGGGTTTTCAACTAATTATACCTTTCAAAAAATACTTAGCTGAGTGCACGCACGTGGCGTAAGTGAAAAAGTACTGTAAATAATTCTGTATATTTTTATAATAAACTAGCCGACCGGGCACATGTCGCTTTGTTGCAATAGAAATAAAAACCTTTTTTTTTATTTGACTCAATTTTACACGTATCGCTCCTTAAATACAAAAGCACCACATGTCAAAATAAGCAAATTATACAGGAGAGGCATTTGAAAAAAAAATTTTGACTGTTTTATGATTCTTGTATATTTTTTGTGTATTATGTAGCTTTCTTTTAGCATCAAAAGATGCGTAATTAAAAAGGCTATTTTTCAATAAAGCAATCTTAACCATATCTCATATGGACGCTCGATAAAAT
>LUGF01041138.1:231124-271386 GCA_001625245.1 Calycopis cecrops | reverse complement strand
GGGGGTCGCGGTGGACGTCGCTACCAGGGGGACAGAATTCCGAGGATATAGTTACTATATCCCATCTACGAAGACTGCGACAAATGTCCGCTCGTATAACCCACACAGCCGCTATGTGTGAGCTGCCTCCTTTCTGATAGGGGTCGCGGTAGTCCCACTAACCCCACCAGGGGAACAGAACTGCGAACTAGTTTGTGATGGGACTGTGAGATAACTGCAATGGTTAGCTGACGTATATTTCTACATTATTATTTCATGGTGGGTACATCTATCTATACTAATTGACTGCCGCACTTGCATGATGTCGACGTAAAGTGACAGCTGTGCTGTGGCGTTTCTTGAGCCGTTGGTCCAGTGGAGGAAGAGTCAAGGTGGATGTGCATAGACGTCGGTATTCATCCAAATCCAATCCTCTTGCTATACCGTATACCAAATATTAAAAACGTGCGAGTAAGCGGGTCCCCGAGAAGATTTATTCTAGCGTTTGCCACCGATGTTCGATACCTAGATGCACATTTGCTACAGTACTTCCATGTTGTTAGTGATGCCATTCTCTTTAAGGTCACCTACAAGATGTTATGCGATACCATAGAACACAAGTATAAATAGCGTGTAGTCCATATACAGTACATAGTTAGAGCCCGCCGCGGCAACTGCGTGTTATGACAGGCCGGTGCGAACTCTCGTATGGCCGTGCTAATGTGTCGGCGCTGCGGTGCTAGAATGTGGCGTTGTTGTGAGAATACCTCGGGGACTAGGTCATCTTACGTGGCAGATGCGCACAACAATCGGCTACTTTAGTCTGAGATGCGTTGGGTTGACGAGGGATGTAGCTCTCCCTCACATGGTACCGACGCAAATACAGCTGTGCTGTCGAGTATTGCAGTAGGTGAAGAAGAAAGGAGGATACAAGTGTGAATAAAAGTATGCAGGTATCTGAGTGTTGGTAGTCATCAAAAGACCCCATTTGCATTACTGCTTTACAACGTATGCATCCACTTAAAACTTTTTTGTGCGCGACCTGTGCGATTGACTGGTTTGACACCCCTGTTACTTGTATGACGTAATGTTCACTAGGCCCCTGTTCCGACTTCGCTCGCAGTTAATAGCTCGACAATCAGATCGGAATCCTTTTGTTCTACGCATGTGCGTTGCCTGTGTACATTCATACGTATGACTCGTGGTCTAATGATAAGAATGTTCCACAAAAAATATAGGGATATCGGATGCAGCAAGTGCACTAGTGTCTACGGCACACACTTGTGCACGATAATGTCCTGTAATGTGGCCCTTCTTTCCCCAGTGGATAGACCGACTCCCAATCGTAGTTCACCCCGCGCGCCGATATTATGCGAGCGAAAAGTGATTCCCCGAAAGAACGAAAATTCAACGTCATATTGTTATCAGATAAGTATAAGTAGGTATTATGTAATAAAAATATCGATAACACAAAAAACATTTTTTTCCATAATAATTACGAAAACGACAATTAATATTTGTTTATTCTTAGTCTTTTATAGTATATTATATATAAATTAATTGATAAGCAATCTTAATTCTATCTATAGTTGAAGGAATGTTTTGTCACTTCTTAGTGGAAACTCATATTATACTTTTATTAAATAATATGCTTTTTATACTATTTCAACTTTTTATTAGCTAAAATTAAATTTCTTAATTTTATCTACACAAATGTAGAGCTTCATATTTTGAGGGCGTCGAGTAAATGTAAAATTCCTCGTAAACGTAACATATGTGTTGCCGATTGAAAAGAAATTATCTGTATTTTTGTGGTTTCTTTTTATTTTGAATGGATATTTTTCCACAAAAGATAAATAAATACCACAACGCTTGCCAGATGTCATTTCCACACGATTCATAATTCTATGTAAACTTATAAAGTTATATACATATGTAACTATATTCGACAATGTTGCCATACTATAATAACTTGGCCCATGGAGGTGGGAGGAGAAAGGAGGGCAGCGCATCTGTATAGTCTCTATGCAGATGTCTATGGGCGTCGGTAGTCATGAAAATGGCTACAACTGCTCGTTTGCCCCCTTATACCATAAAAAAAAAAAAAAAAAAACTTAAGTATTAACTTATACGAAGTTTATTGACAGTTAACCTCAATGTAGGTCCCCGTTTTCAAATGTGAAATGAGTACTTACATTTGAATTTTACGTTAGTAAAACTACTAAAGTTAAAAGTGTAAATGATGCATGAAATAATTAGGAACTGGCCAGTATTTTCCTATCTCTCCGGTTCGAATCCCTTAACTGTTTTATAACTGACCTAATCACCTACCGCTTTAAATGTATACAATTGGAATTCATGGTCTCCAAATCTTAGAAATCATTTGTTCAAGTTTTTTTTTTATCTTTTTCTATTGTTGATAGTCAAAAGATGTATATTTTACAACCGTTGTTTTAGTTTCGGGAATTTACAAGTCAAATTACACCAACCTTAACACGCCATGTTATGTTTGTTTGTTGGCGATCTCCTATTGTGTCTGCAATGCAAATGCAAGTATAAAAAATTATACCTGAAGTTTTTGCAAGGTTTTACTCCCCCAGTAAAATGATAACAATAGTAAATTAGTGAACGTAAATGACTACGAGCGAAGGTTAGGTTAGGTTATATTACTGCGTTTTGTACGTTTGTCTTTTGAAATAATAGTTACAACAAAATGGAGACAACACTAGGAAGTGTTTGTTGTCTCAATTTTGTAACTTTTTTTGTAATATAGGGAGGAAAATTAGTAGGCGGGGGCTTTTGGACTATAGACGTCTATAAGCATCCCCCTTAATTGTAATTGGGATGTTGCCTTCGTACCTTCTTCCCCCTTTAATGGGCTGCTGACAACTCACACTCGCGATATGTATTCTCTTAGGGCCCTTTTTGTCTTTTAAGTTTCGGGACCTTCAACACGTACAATGAAAACACATTAAATGATTTTGCCCTAATTTCATGAAATAGCGTATGCGTACATTAGTTCGTGTGTCCGGGCTATATAAAGCCAATAAAAATACGTGCATTACTCCTCGTGTGTCCGGGCTATATAAAGATAATAAAGACTACACTTTACGAGTGGTCCGCAAAGTGTACGTGCAGAGGCATCAGGCACACATAGGTCTTGAAAAATACCTTCCTCTCTGTACACCGGTGTTTACTGCAATATTACCACCATTTATATCACGATTTAGTCTCTGAAGATCCACCTTTTTCACACTTTAATGATTTGAGTTTTGTCCCCTTACTCTCATAAGAAGCCTTAGTATTAAAAATCTTTACTGCTTCCCACATAACTTAGCCCAAGACTGGGTTTTCACGTACGCCTCGGATATATTTTTGCAGTAAAGTTAAAACAATATAATTCCTAATAAACAACAACTTGTCGAGGGATCCATAAGATTAATAAAGAATCGAACCGAATGGATTTTGTATATGTTTTTCACATAGAGTCTCTACACTGTCTATGCGGTAACTAGGAGGAATGTTGATGAGTACAAACTACAAAGTAATTGGCTACTCGCCAGTTGTTGGTGAGGAGCTTCGTGGTTGTATGGCTTACAGGATACGTGCGAATGCCAGTTATATTTAAATCGAAAAAGGGATCAACTGTAGAAATGTATGAAAATCGAAGATACAAATAGCTACATTTGTTGCACTTCGGTCGTTGTATTTAAGACTATTTATCTTGTTGTTTTCGTAGTATAAGGGCCAAACGAGAAGCTAAAGCCTTTTGATGTCCACCTCTGCAATGCGCCACTAAAAACTTACAACCCACTCGAGACACAATAACAACTGTTTCTTTGCAGCCATATCATGAGCAAAAGGTCCCTGGTCATATCTGGTATCTTTGGTTTCCCATTATCTTGGAAATTACTTGGATTGCGATTGGAACTTTAAACCTATCGTCCATATCGATAAATTCTATCGACAGGCTGACAGCCTCCCATCTGACCTCTGACTGAAATGAGTAATACAAACTAATGGAGTACACAATAATTGCACCGGCAATAGTATTGTCGTCGTGACTGCACCTCGTAGTTACGACCTACGGCTAGGTATAGTCCCGTGCTCGTGCAGCCGCGACCTTTACAACAGCCGGTTGTATCAGAAAATGATATCATGTTAGATACGTCGATGCAGCATAACAGATAGATTAAACAAGCGCTTCGCAATGCAATATCCCAAGAGAACAGTTGGACCCCTTTCTCAGTCCAGCGAAAAGTAGGTCATGTATTATTTCAGAACATAGTCTATATCTGTGCTAAATTACATCTAAATCCATTCAGATATCTTGGAGTTATTGAGTAACAATCAGTACCAAACTTTCAGTAGACATTTTATAACATTGTCGGTACTAACGAGAAGAATAACGCTTTTGCCTCAACTTTCGAACACGACATGGAAATACATACTTACTTAGATCTTACCTAAGTTGCCTTATCCTTTTGATACGTATAATATAATAGGTGCAACGGTGCAACATATTGACACTTTTTATACCAAAGGGAGCAGACGAGCACTCATCCATTCAGTAGATATTTTCTTTTGAGGATCAGATCCTTAAAAGCAACAAAATCCTGTAGGCGGTCGCAGGCGCACCGTAGTCTGTACACANNNNTGTGGTCAGGAGCCGGGCGCCCCGCCGTGAAGATGGCGCAACAAACCAGTTCCGTCTCAATTGGCGCACTCCGCCGCATTCTAGACGCGCCACACGGGCGCACTCCGATATCCGATACCCTTGGATATTAGAGAATACAGGGATTCCGGGCCGAGAGATTCAGGAATTCCGACCGTTCACTGGCCCCAGGCACTTGGCTAACTGATATAGATATAAACATACGTAAACTATCAAACTATAAACTGTTTTAAATTAAGGAGGGTAAAGTCAAAGTAAGTCAGTAAGTCAATTTCATAAGTAAAGTCAAAGTAATCGTTAACGAAACGAACAAAAAAGTGAGGAGTACGCAACTTCCCTCCCCTCCCCCCGAGTCCCGACCCCCTGACGTAAGAGTTTCGTTCACTTGTTACGCTTCCAGTTACATCATTTGAAGTTGGGATTTCAGGTTCAATGTTGATTGCGAAATAAAAATATCGTGTCTTTCGCAACATTATTTTTGTAACTTGTTGTTACTTTGTTGTAAATGTACAGGGAAAGCGAAGAGTCGGTGCTTTTTGGAGGATATAGACGCCGATAAATATCCGCATAGACGTAGTTCGGGATACAGATTCGTCGCTCTTCTCTACCGAAAACCGCACGAAACTAATGGTTTAGCTGTCACTTCAAGGTGGTTTTTTATGAGCAAGAAGGAAAACCCTGGCCATACCAGCCCTATTTGGCTGTCATGCTTTGTAAAATACCACCACCCATACAGGCCAAGTTGAAACAGTTGCGCAATAAATATTTATTAGATTGTTGCACCAAACAAAAACAAACGACTGTATGTAAGTGCACCGGTCGGGCCGCGCAGAAAGCGGGTATTTCGGTCCATGGCCGGCGCGGCGCGGCGAATGCAAGGCCCCTTGCTGCAATAGCTGCAGTTGCACTCGCCTCGGGATTAGAACGTTCGAGAACACGGGGCCTTGTGCATTTGCATATAATCCTCGCGTGTTACACAAACCGAGGCACCATGAGGAAGCGAGACGTAATCCGCCGGGAAATTATCATACGAGAATATACTTGAGAACGTTGCTTTTATAAACTGTTTACTGACAATCGAGATGGTTATCGAGTACCTAATTACTGGTACTTGAGTATTATAGAATAATCGGTTTTGCTGTAAAGCTTCTGAAACTGACATAAGTATCTTTAATTTTTGTTATGTATGTTAGATGAACTCGACGCCTGAATGCCGTGGTGAAGCTCTGAACAGAGAAAAATGAAAAAATGGGGGAGACCATTGCCCAACAATGGGACATATAATAGTGCTTCACATAATAATAATAATGTATTATTTATTAGAATAAGTTTAGCTCATAAGAAGATATCAATTCATTAATAAGCAAAACTAAGAGTATGTACTTCTAGAGTATTTCATTATTGTACACTGAACGTTCACATTTATAATACTTGTGCTAGCATGACCTGAGACTAAGCAGAAGTGCATGAAGATTAATCAGCATCATACGATGGCTTCATTCGAAGGGATTATCATACGTACGAGATATACTTTTAAATATTCAAACTATATGAGGACGAGATTAAACATGGCGGAGACACGCAGTGAGTAGTCTGTTATTTTAAAGCCTTCGTGTAGTTAAAATTAAACTTCACGTAAAGGTAAGTTTGTTTAACCAATGTTAATATACCAACGGTACCTACGAGGAAATCGTCTATAGTTTTTTTATAGTATAAGGGGGCAAACGAACTATCGCAAGAAATTTTCATGACTACCGACGCCCATAGACATCCGCAGAGGTTATATATATATAGGTATGCGTTGCCCTCCTTCTTCCTTCCACAGACCACCGGCTACTTATACTCAGCACGAAACCGGCCCTACCTGGTCGTGCCGACACAATTTGGCTGCTTGCGTGCATGCATGTTGTGTGTGGCACTATCTCTTACTAAAAGTGTACTGATACTAAGACTAGCTAAAGTCTCTACAGGCTTATACGTCCGTACCTTTTACTATTACCTGCGTAGGTCCATTTATTTGTTACTAACGGCTCCACCATTTGTAAATTAGATACATCATAATAAATGTGTATACTAGGTATTCATCATCATCATTATCGTCATAATCATCAGCGTGTGTTCGTTCACTGCTGGACCCTAAGTCCACGCCACTAACCTCGTAGACAATAATGGACATTAATTAGTGTCCATTTCTAGGCTGGTCTAGTTATTGGAATTACCAAGATTGTATCCTAAAATATAACAAGCAGTGTAATGGGCTGTTTGGATGAATCACCTGATGATTTATTATTAATGACTGTTTACCGCCGGCGATAGTGGGTTTGATAAAATCCAGTGCGGCTTCGAAACATAATGAATATTAATGAATTCATTACGCAGACACCGCTGTTACAGAGTGTAATGCATTTTATATATGACACTTACGTTATTCGCCGTATTCGATAAACAATTTTATTATTATCACATTTAAGTGTAGTTTTGTTAAATAACACTCACAGTGTTAGCCTTATTAGTATCTTTGATGATCATGATCTTTCACCTTCCTTAAGAAGAAAAAGTTAACTATAGTGTGTACACTATATCGATTCGATATATTTGAAAAGTGTAACTAAAACCGAAAATAGGTTAGTCAGTCTTTTATATTAAATTTTAGTTAGTAGTTAATATTTAGTTTTAGTTATATCGTTTACAATATTTTCGTGAATGTTGAATTTATGGATAGTCCCTACAGAATATAGGTAAATCGCGCCTTCAGATTAGTGTTGTAGTATGCAGAATTTCGATGAGGGGGACAGTCTGAGACGAAGCCATTTTACTTACACATTTTATTCGTTTTTACAATTTTTCAACTAACTTAAAACCTTTTCTGTGTGGTTTTACATGCATACATTACATGATACGTATTTGCTCGTAGGTAATGCATTTAATTATCACTGTCTTGTGCACAGTGAGTCATGTGTTTGTAAATTACAAACATACACAATACATTACAAACGCGCTCTCTAGAAGCGTCTCAGTGCAGCTTAAATCCAGGGTCGTCTGGCCAGCAGACTACATGGTGTTGTCGGGAGGTAGTGCCAGTGCCCAGCCAGGCTACAATTACCAGTATGATCTTAAATGGAAAGGGTGAGAGCACGGGAGAATAAATAGTGACATCCCAATTTGTGTTGTGTGTGAATGATCCAATTTTAAATGTTTTATATTGCTCAGCAAGAATGAATTCCTATGGAGTTCAATTCCTTTAGAACTCGCAACAAAAGTATGTAGTATCGTTGTAAAGGGGCACGCTTGGAGTGTTCGGCACCTACTAAAACTGTATCGGAGTTTTTTCTCGAATTCGAATCGCACTTGGATGAAATGTAGTTTTGATTTTTATTTTTGTGCCTGCCAGCAGAGCCGGGTGGGATCCGATGGGTATATTTAACTACGCTACACATAGGGCCGTAGGTACTTAAGTGTGCCTGCAGTTGCACTCGCTGCCACCGCGGAGTATTGAATAAAACGAACAAACGATTACATATTTTATGACACACTCGAGCGCTTTAGTGTTGAGGTAAAGTTTTATGGCGGCGCACACAATGCGTCGTTGTGGATATCACTTACAGGCCGGCGCGCCCGGCCGCTCGCCGCACAATGCGGCCATAACGTCCGCGCTCGTATTTTTGTTGGCAGCGTTGACAAGGCGAATCGTAAAGTTTGGAAATCAACGTTTTTATTGCCGCCCATATCTTAAATCTTAATCACGAGCGCGGTTTCGTGTCGAGTGCGACTCGAGTGGGTACTGAGTGACTTGAATATAAAACTAAACTCTCTCGCCGGGTTTACACATGATCCATTAAATATAACTGTTAGATCTCCCTCTAGAGAGAGAATAATATACTAAGAACAGTACAAGAAAATGTCAGTAACTTCAGTAAAGTCAAAACAATAAAGAAAGTGTAATACTGGAAAAATGTCAAGCATAGGTATTGGCAGTTAGCAGTCGATATACTTATAAAAATTTCGTATCACTATGTTTGATGATATATGAAAATGAAAATATTCCATGTATGTTGTTATTGGGTGGGTCTGAAAGTAGGTTGTAAAGTATATTTTATTGGGATTGAAACGAAGAGCTGGTAGTATATTAAAATGAAGTTCCCATAGGCGATGACGTTTATCTGTTTTGAGTGCACACCAGTAGAATAGTCTTGTATAACATTATGTTAGTTGAAAGGGAAACAAGCGCATATTCTCGGAATATACAAGAAAGTGAGTAGGCATTGTTCACAGTTTTATGGTGGCCACGGGGGACCTAACTACTAACTAGTTGTATTGCTTCACTGCGATGCATGGCGTACCTACTTATTGTGAGGGAAGATGTTAAATATTCAGCAATAGCTGCGCCCCGCGGTTTCACTCGCGAAAATTTCGATAATCGAAAATAGAAAATCATCCCATGGCATCCCACGGGGACATTTTTTCGAGACAAAAACTATCCTATCTTATGTGGTAATACACGTTACTATATTATGTCTGCCAAATTTCATGAAAATCGGTTCAACAGTTTATGCGTGAAGGAGTAACAAAAGAACAAACATACAAACTTTCGCATTTAGAATATTAGTAGGATTACTATTAGTTCCTTTGTCATAAGTTATGGAGTGTAATCATAATTATATTATAGTGTCATTAATAATTGACAATTATTATTAAAACAATGATTAATGAGAAAAGTAAGGAAAAAAATTGAAATAAAAAAAAAGCATTAAAATAAATACTGTTATCGACAAACAACTGTCAACTCAACTAATATTTATTTAATCTAATATATAAAGTTCTCGTGTCACAGTTTATGTTGCCATACTCCTCCGAAACGGCTTGACCGATTCTCATGAAATTTTGTGAGCATATTGAGTAGGTCTGAGAATCGGCCAACATTTATTTTTCATCCCGATATTCCCACGGGATCGAAAGTTACGCGGGTGAAACCGCGGGGCGCAGCTAGTTTTATATAAGGAACTCATTACACAACACACATTTACAATCTGACATTTCATTTAGAAATGGCGTCAGAGGTTTGGATGTTGTTGAATAAACCCGAAAGTTGGGCTAACTAGTATACGTGATATAATAAATGTTTAATAGGCATTAATTGAAGCCATATAATTTATTTAGTGAAGTAATGTTAGGTCTACATCGCTTATATTGTAGGAGTTTAATTGTAATGTATTACATTTAAGTAAACTTAAGGCATAAATACAAGAGCGCCTCTGAAGCTCGCACGTATCATCGCTGGGGCGGTAGCTGTGGCTGTGCCGTCGGGGCTGGCTGGTTTCCGTAACACGTGGAGTATCTGCATAACGATGTCGGCAGAGATTGTTGTTGTGTGTTATTAAATATCAGGAATGTCGGTGTGTGATTTGGTCGGCTGCGCATCTAGCTGTGCTCGCAAGTTGGCACAGAGCCTCTGTGCTGTGCGCCTGTGCTCTTGTGTGGGCGAGAGGTTAATTTATGTGCACTCGTAACTGTTACTCGAGACATTCCGATATTGTGCGCGACCGAGTGGCCGCTCGCGTGTATAAACACGGCGTGTTTTGATACACACCTCGCGCTAGTCAATACTGTGTACTCTGTGTGTGCAGGTACATATAGCGGGTATTACTAGGAATGTAACAAAGGGCTTTTTTGTTTTCATAATTTCATTGTCATCACCGTCAGCCTTATCGACACTACTGGGTGGCCACAACTGAACATACCTAAGCTTTGCAGTTTGTTGCGCAAAAAGAGTATGTAACGGTGAAGAAAAATTGTCAAGAACACAAACAATTAAATGAAATAAAATCACGTTTAAAACACTAATCATGCGTACTGGAGGTATTTCCTCTATTCAAACCGAAACTTTAAACTGAAACCACCTTTTCCAAATCTGTGAAAAGACCTTTTTACCTAAAAAGTTACCTTTTTACCTAAAAATCGCATCAGAATTGGTTCAGTTAAACGCGAGATATTTTCGAATAAACAGACATACAGACATTCACACAGGTCAAGCTGAGAACCTCCTTGAAGTAGGTTGAAAAATGATAGAGCAATTGTGTGGAACATTAAGTTAGTACAGTTAGTTTGTGTGCACTTGTTGTATTTAATAAAGGGAGTGGATGGCGCACGTCGATACGCCAGAACAGGTTACGTCTCCTTTACATGCACGATGACGCTATCTTCATTTTAATAATGCGTAATTATAAAGTGCACCAGTGAATGAACCGCACGTAGGGCTGTCAGAAGAATATTGTAGTCGTCTAAATTTCAAAAGATCATGTTGTCGGGTCAATCACAATTAAGGGTCAATTCACACCAAAAGCGCGGCGAAGCGCAGCGAAGCGAAGCGCAGTTTATGTGTCATATGAATTTCAATTTTATAATAATTACTATAATACTTATTATCGCATGAGAAACTCGAACGAGTAGCGCGGATTCCCGCGACTGCGCGAGACTTCGCTGGAATCCGCGCGGAAGTCGCTAGAATTCGATAATAAGTAATGAAAATAAAGTTTAAATTTATATGACACTGAAAGTGCGCTCCGTTTCGCTGCGATTCGCCGCGCTTTTGGTGTGAATTGAACCTTAGGAAATAAGAATTTAGATAATAACTAATATTACTTAGTGTTATATTTTAATATTCAATTCAGAAGAGTCTCGTCGTTTTAAATATAAGTTTTAAACAATTTCCCTGAAATTTCTTGTGATATTTGCACATAACTTGGCTTTTAAGCGGGCTTGGTTCGCCGCATCGCATGGATCGACAGCGGCACTCACAACGAACATTTGATATGATCTTAAGGAGCCCGAGCCCTGCCGTGGGACGTTTAATCAGAAGAATATAAGAGGAATAAAAAGAAATTTCCCCCCTAGATACAGAGGGAACTTCTTATGATGTCCCTTCTGAGTTCGTCACATGCTGCAGTGGCAGCCCTAGCGCGTCACAATTGGGGCCCGGCGGTCATCGCTCGCTCCCGCCCGCCGCCCGTGCAGCGGTCGCGCTCCGGTGCACCGATGTTTATCCGTCCGCAATTAAATCGTATCGCGACCTGTTGCCTCTTCCACCTCCACCTCTGCCTCCACCTCCACATTACATTATGCATGTCGGAGGTATCGTTCGCGGGGAATATTTATGAAGTGCTTGTCTTACTTATCGTAGCCCCACCCGAGGTGATTGTCTGATCTTCAGCGCCATTCAAATCTACAGATTTAAATTCATTTTCTTACTTTATAAAGTGTGAAATGAATAGATGTGTGAATAATGCAAAGATTTTGTGATTCTCACCATGAACGCCCGATAAGATTTTTTTATATTTTCGAAAGAGCGTAAATCCTACTAAGCTCTTCTCTCAAATATACAGGATCAAGAAGAAATAACAAGCTCAAAAACGTAGGTACAAGTAGCAGACAACGACTATCGTGTTGACCTTTGTTTGACAATCAATCAATCAATAGATATATTCTTTCTGTTAACATTACTGATTTTCTTTCTGTTAACATTACTGATTTTTATAAACCCATAATATCATCGAAGAAATACTTAAAATAAATAGCGTATATCCTCATCATTGGTATTTAAAGGGCCGTTGTAGAACCGTTTTGGATATTGGGTATATTTCATTGTACATCATTAACCCGTGTTGGTCGCGGTCAACTTAATTCGGCCACCTAACGGAGATCGTCTTCCTAAAAAGTTTATTTTCGTGCTAAAATTATTATAAAATTTTATGACGAGCGTTCGTTGTTCGCATTGTGAATAGAATGAAATTGATGAAGTAATGTTTACAATACAATCTCGGCGATAGCACGTGTTTTCCAATAAAAAGTTTGGAGGTCAAGTGTAGTAGGCGCATTTATATCGGAACGAGGCTATAGCGCGTCTGCGGGCCGGGGGCCGGTCATTAACTGGGTCGCCACTCGACCCCGGACAAAGACCTCAACCCCCGCCGAAGGGGAAACGGGGTGGTTTCGCTTTTCTCGCTCTCTAACCTCGGACAATCTCGGGCGCGATCGCGCCCCCTCGGCCGTCTCCGCAGCCGCCGTGATGGATGTTGGCTCTCGATGCGGGCACACCTCGAGGGGATCCATTTACAATTTCCCAACCGTTTGTACAGGTCTTTTCCCTTTTTGCGGTCGTCGAAGATTTACTTGTTTTGCGTTCGCGCTCCGTCGGACGCGTTGATCGACTTTATAAACATGTACGTAAATTAATTATGCAAATGGGACGCATCGTGATGTCGCAGTGTTTATGCGTGCAGGATATCGCGGCGTGTATTGTTGCCCCATCGCCTATGCTAATTTGACGATTTTATTGCATATGCTTATCGTCGTGTGCGTATCATGATGAGCATATGCGAGACGTATGTACATTTCTTTCTTTTGATGTGTTGTAAACATGATTTTTTACTTTGAGTACTGTAGCGTATTGTCGACATTATTCTTTATTTTTATTGTATCTTTGTGTATAATAATTTGTTGTGTTTGTATCAATATTGGTCGTCCATATTTGTATCGATTGGGGTTTTTTGAGAATCAACTTGAATATATAATTAATTTATTTAATCTGGAAGACTACATTTTACACTTTCTATTTTAATGAGATGTGCCCCGAATAATAGAATGGTACTTGACACTTTACTGGGTATATCTGTTAGCAGTATCCAGTTATTTAACTAATATGACCTACAACTTTCTAATGCTAATAGATAATAATTAATTAGGGCGCCATTAGCATATTACCGTGCGTAGGAGCGTGGCAGCGCATTTATCATGCTGTTGTGATTTATCTGCTGCGCGCGGGGGCACAGCGCGAGGTATATACTACGCGCTCGTTCTTTGTGCAGCCGGTTATTAATCACCGGACCATCAGCCGCCCGTCGTGGTGCGTTAAGTGCGTTGGCTACGATGTACAAACCAACGGAGGCGACATACATCGTATTAGGACCAAGGGTATCCTTGTCCACTCTTGCACGTAGTACTTCAGATATGTAGATTAGTCTAACTTTGTGAAATAAATGTTGGTATTCCTGTATATTACATATAGTCAGAACTACTCATGTAGAAGTACCTTAATAAAGCTATTGCAGAGCTTTTACCATGCTTGTATTCCATTATGTTTGAAAAATACATTTAAGTATTATAACCTTATAACCTACCCACTAATTGCCAACTTAAAATTTAGACATGATAAATCTTATCTTATCTTAAACGTAAAAGAAATATAGTATAGGCCCTAAATGTGAGCCCTTTGGTACCCTTGATAGAAAATGTTTAAAGAAGTAAGCCTGTACAGATTTGTCTGATCAATATAAATTGTAACAATACATAGCAAACAGTTGCCATGAAATTTATAGAATTAACCCATACATAAATTAATAAACATGAATAAATTACAACATGTTTCAAGTCCTATGAAATTAGACTGCAATCAATTGCTGAATGAAATGAACGCTTACATAGCCAACTTCTGTACGAAAAAATAAATTAATGCTGAATATTTATATAATTCTATATTTAAATAGAAATAATTAACCAGTACTAGTTACCGTCACGAGGAAATCCATTTTCCAATATTTGATAAGATACACTTAGTATTAAACGTTAACAAGGATAAACCCATTTATGACATTGCTAATGACGCGTTTAATTCCCCTACGGAAAATCCATTTGTGATAATTTGTTATTAATTTACATATAGTAATACTATTAGATAATCTGGAATTAAAATATACGATAAATGTACGAAACGAGATTTCCTCCCTTTTATTTTCCTTCCTCGTATTCTTTTACCTAGAAACTCATATTTCCACGCCATAACATATAAGCAACACTTCTGTATATTTTATATCGGCCGTATTTACGTAAGTTGATTCTTCTATATACATTATACGTACATGAAAATTAAGGCTTCGTGTCTTGCCACAAATGTAGAATAGTACTCGATAGTTGGCCTTTTTAACACCACCAGCCACCAGTAAGACGTATATTTATACACTAGCAGTGCCCCGCGGTTTCACCCGCGTTTTATTTCTAAGAAATCCATATAAACTTCAACACCCTATTTCACCCGCTTAGGAGTTGAATTTCTAAAAATCCTGCCTACGTAGCCTACGTAGTAACATCTACCTGGATGCCAAATTTCAGCTTGATCCGTGCAGTGGTTTAGGCTATGCGTTGATAGATGGCTATGTCACGTTTGAGTTTTATATATGTATATATAAATATAGATATAATATGAATATCGATCGTGTTAATCAAATAATGAACTAATCACTTTACTAAGAACGTTCGGAAGAACAAAGCTGGCGCAGGTTCAGCTAGTAAACAAATAGATATTAGCGTGTCAGCTGTTGTGGTGCGAGATGAATCTCGGGCCTCTTCCAGCGCGCGTAGCTCCGTCGTGCGATGACGCGTTTGGCCAATAGTAGTGGCGTGGGGTAGGTCAGTGATCGCGAAACGTTGATTGTCTGCCCCACGGCCGGCGAGTGCCACTTGTTCCAGCGCAGCGACTCCGATCTATGACCGACTGTGCTACACCACTCTTGTGCAATCATCGCAATACATTTGTATCTAGATACATATTTTGCGACTTATAGATATATAATACTTACACTAATCCATCCCGACTTGGTGTTTGTTCATTTCACTCAATACAAGTCTTTCGTTGCGGTCATTTTGCAGGTCTATTTATATTGCTATAACAATGGAGACAAGTGTTTCCCTCCGTTAGTTTTCAAAAGATGGATGACTTTATTTATTTTGTTGTGTGAATGTTTTACGTTTTTTTATTGAGGTGGATGGATACACAAAGCAAGCGAAAATGTCGTAATGTTCAAGTTTTTCATATTTTGCCGAAGTATATAAATAACATCCACGGTGGCGATTCTGATGTAAATTCCCTAAATTATATAATGATATAATCATATTTCATTTATGGCTTTTGTCCACGTCGCTCGTCTGGAATGTGGAGTTCTGTTCCTGAAGCTAATTATCTTTTGTTAAAATTTTAGCTCGATCTGTTCGGGGCTTTTGGCAGCGTTCACAAAGAAACATTTTTATGTACACATAATCATGTGTTCGTATGTAGGTTTTCTTTTTTGTTATTGAGTTGTATCGGGTTTACAAAATATAAACTGGCCGCCGCGCCGATAGTTTAAGTCGAGGGTTATCGTGCACTAGCGCCGCGGCCGCGGCTATCGGTCAGCCTTATCACATTATTTATGCAATACTCGATGCTTGTTTAAAAATACAGAAACGCCGAATACAGTGATATATACTTAATGATATTATATTTATCTTTATTATGTTCACTAATGACCTGGTGGCTCTTTATTAATATAATTATAATGATCACATTTCATCGATGTTTTTTGCTTTAGAAAGTGATTAAGTTATGCACAATATATGTTTCTGTCATCGGCTAAAATATTTCTGCCAACATCAAACTGATTCTGTTCTTTATGATTCTGGATAGAACATGGAGAACATACGTCGTAACATGTGTACGACTAGATATAAATAAAGGCCGTAACTACATCAATATCCAACACGTGTGTCCAAGATAGTGCAGTTTACGATCTAATACTGAATCGGTAATGACGGGACCTGTGTGCGTTCACCGTTACCTTCCCACACTAGTTCCTTTCCGGCGAGACCTTAGAACTACGTTATAAGGTTCCAAATGAAAAAGCGCCGGCATACTGCTGATAAACTTACTTAAATAATGATAATAGATGGTCATTTTTCGTTGTAATTTAATGTAAGTTTTCCCTTATCAATATCTTTGACTTTAAAGAAAATTTCAATTATGTTTTATGTATCTTTACTTGTTAGAATTTTTCTGGCAATAAACATTGCTAAGAAGCAATTAGAGGTGTACTTGGGAGAAAAGGCGTCGTAGTTCCTGTGAATTGTGATAGATCTGCCGGGAACATACATTTATGTCGGATTTTCGTTCTAGAGGAATAGAGAGAGGCATACATGTGTTTGTGGACTTGTAGACGGTAAATATCACATATGAATTTGGCTTGTTTGGAAACTTTTTGCGAGGAATGGATAAAAAAACGTTTTTGTTGTCTGCAGCGCGGACAAAATGAGCCCGATAATTAATTTCACCTTCACATCACCTTGAATCGTTATATAAAGTTATAAAATCTTTATTCGCTGCCGAATACTTTATGAGACATGTTTTACGTGGTCGCCGACGGCTTACTTGGGCTTACGAGCGAGCGTTTTTATACTCTCATATCTAGACTTTAGTGGGATGAAGTCAAAGGAATGCGGTGCGCAGAGTCGGCTCGTTCCTAGGCAATATCTCGCTTAATACGCAGATTAACATCTACATAGGCACCGACGGAGGTATTCGCTGAAATGCGGTCGCAGCTATTCCAAACGTTACGTAAAAACAGGCCCCTGCCATGTAAGCTTTAAAAGTTGGACACTTTTGTTTATATATTATCAGTAATTCAAACATTTTTCAAAAATAAACGTTTAAGAGTCACAACATCATAAGCAATTATTACAAAAGCAACGGCCAAAGCCAAAGTCCTTTATGTACTACGACGACGGTATGACTTAGTTAATTACGGCAAACAAGCGGTCGCTACGGAACGTGCCTATAGAACGGTTCCAATTTAAATATAGATTTTCATCTATTGTGTTTCTACGATCTGTCTCCGTTTAACGCAAATAACCTCGCCAATTAAACGCCGCAGCGGACTGCGAAACGCTGTTATGCAATGAATGCTCACTTATATCGGACGCCTCGTCCACATCCCAGATGCCCGAGTGAACGTAACACTGGCAGCCGATCGCTATCGCCGCGCTTATCTAATGACGATCTCCTACCAATTTATGTGGTACTGTTAGGGCGCGTTCACATATACGTCCGTTTTACTGGATCCGTTTTACTGGATCCGGTAAAACGGATCCGTTTTACTGGATCCGGTAAAACGGATCCAGTAAAACGGATCCAGTATTTTTTATTATACGTTTATGTGATACTAGCGGATGTCTATGGACGTCGGTAGTCACGAAAATGGCTCCGACTGCTCGTTTGCCCCCCTATATCATAAAAAAAAAATAAAAAAAAATACGTCCGTTCACATAAACGTATAATAAAAAATACTGGATCCGTTTTACTGGATCCGTTTTACTGGATCCGGTATACCGGATCCAGTAAAACGGATCCAGTAAAACGGATCCAGTAAAACGGATTATGTGTGAACTCGCTCATACAACTACATACGCTACCACAGATCCGGTAAAACGGATCCTGTAAAACGGACGTATATGTGAATGCGCCCTTACTTGTGCAAGTAGCCCATACTGTCTGTTGTTCAAATTCATTTTCATTTTTTCTTTCGATGTTATTGTTGCATAATGATAAATAACTATAACATGTTTGTAGATTCTCAGCCAAAGATACGTAAAACAATAGTCAGTTGAGAGTCAGCGATTCAGTGAGCGAGACTGAAATCGAGGCTGGTGCCGTTGAACATTCAAGTGACACTAATTTTCCACTTTATATACATTTTTTTTCAACGTTTTTGATGTGTGGTATGCCAGAATGAAGGCTATTGTGAATAGGACGACTACTGGTTATTCTGGCCAATAGTTTGTGGTTTGTAATGACTTCGAGCTAAAATCACAGTATAAAGAGTACTATTTTATAGACTGTTTCAAACGGTCTTCAGTCAACAACGGTTTGCACAACCGTCAAATAATGTTTAGCTAAGTCGAGAATAAAAAAGTGATTTATCTAATACGCAACACAGATATAGCTCGTCTGTCGGTGTGTTTGTGTTGAAATCGTAGACTGATGTATGTATGAAGCCTGTCATCTACATAGACGTTGTGTTTCGATAACGCCCGACTAAACATTGTATCGCTGCAAAAATATCGTTTGAAAATAGATGTGCTAAAATTAACACCCATTCACTTTATCTTTTAAGTACGATCTACAAGTTTGCAATTGTTAGTAATAATATCTATGCAAGATTTCATTTATGTATTTATTATTTAGAAAATAGATTATTCAATTTAATTTATCTGAATAACCGACTTAATATCATGCAAACTGCATTCACAATCAACCCACTCAACAGTATAAATGTAACTGCTCTCTGAAAACATTTTAAATGGAACGCTTATCGTTTTCAAAATCAGGGTCGAATAATTTCGAAGTGTAAAATATTCGTCGGGTGTTTTTATGGGACGGAAAAAATGTTTTGTTGGAGCTAGACGTCGGTGACGATCGGTCGGCTCTCGGGGCAGTGCTGAACGGTTTATAATAGATCAGGAGCCAGCTGCTGGGCCGAGTGTTTGTTGACTCACCGCCGTGTTGTGTAATACGACAGGATTTATGGCGCGACTTAATGAAAGTTATGCATCATTATCAAGTTCATAGTGTTCTTAATTTGAATCATAATAAACTTCTTTGTTTTGAAGATATACTCAAATATTACATGTGGCAATGGCCCATCGAGGTGGGAGGAGAAAGGAGGGCAGCCCATCTGTATAGCCTCAATGCGGATGTTTGTGGGCGTCGGTAGTCATGAAAATGGCTCCGACTGCTCGTTTGCCCTCCTATACCATAAAAAAACAATAAGTAATGACTAATGATCGTAGTACAGAAGTGTCTGGATTAACTTTTACTTATCTGATTGTCAAGCTGTGCAACATTTGCCGAGGGCTAAATACATTAGAATATATTCCCTTAAATTAGTGCCGTTCTTGGCCTTATCCTTATACTAGCTGGGTGATTAGTATTTGTATGTTGTGTTTCTGTGATATTGTGTGGGTATTGTATTACCTAACCTACCTTTTGCTTGCTATTTCACTGCATCAATAAAAACGTACCTCAGGATTTGTTTGTGTTTTGCATGGAGCGTGGTACAAAAGCTGACACCATTTCATAACAATGCGTTTCTTACATTACATTATTTATAGTCTGGTAAATGAAACATCAGAGAAACCGCGGATATAATTTGTAATATAAAATCGGTTTAATTACTCGACTTGTTTTAATGATGGTACCTATATTTTGAAAATACATATTATGTTGAAATGTAATTGCCGTGACTTCATTATAAATGGTAAATTATGTGTAACTTTTTCTAAACCTATTTGTAAATTTTGATGTTGATTCCTTATGTGTGTTGTGTGAATTGAACACACTACACTTTTTAAAGGTTTGAAAAGTAAATTATGATTTTACTTTTACGTTGTAAATCTTTGTGAATTGAAACTTATTGATGTTGATTTTCGGAGATTACCTCAATAAAGCTCCATTTTATAATCCTTGCGTACATACATAAAACATTGTTAAAGAATGTATATAAGTACTCTGAACTCACAATGTCAATAAAATATCCGCATAGAACCTTTTTAATCTTCTTTGTTGTTGAAAACCCAAAACGTATTGTAATTTTTCATCCGAAAGCCCCCAATATATTGGTATCCAATAACGCTTCTTAGACCTTCATTCTTGCATCACTGCAACAAAAACTGTTCCGCCGCGTCCGTGATCAAATGGGGCGAGTTTGGGCGGGGGGCGCGGAGCGCGGCGGCGGTAACAATGCGGCCGTATCGATCCGCCCCCGCGCCGTCTACTCGACACGTACGCCTTCGTTAGCTCCATGCGAGCCTAGTACTTTTGCTTTCGACAGCACTTCGCTGCTCATCATCGGAGATCGTTGTGCGTATGCGACGGCTTTTTTTCTAACACTCCTGTCGTTATTTTTTGCCGCCAGCTTTTTTGCTCCATTTGTCTGTCTAGCTGTGTTGTTGTGTACCTACAGTGTAAGTCATTGTTTAACCTTGCGGTACGTATTCGTACTCAATTCTAGAGTCTCTATGTAAAAAAATACGTATGTTGGTCAAAGTCGAAACCGTTCATATTAGTTATATTCTATTGAATGACCTACACAAATCACAATACAGTAGTACCAGGTTTGTTGAGTAAAAAGGTAAAAAAAATACTCTATAAACTTCACGTTTATTACTTGAGTTTTAAATGGTGAATTGTTTTTATAATTTATATTATAAAAGCTTCTTTATTTATGTTTAAAATCAAATAAAACTTATATTTATAAGTACATATTAAAATAAGAAGAACGCAGAAGTTTCAAACTTGTAGAGAATGTAGGCAATCTGAGAGACTAAAGAGAGTTTTTAATTCGCGGAGCAAAATGTGTACTAAAACATCACAAGACTGTCAACAGCTCAGTTTTAGGCTAACAAAGACGTTAATTGAATCAGAAATCAATCTGTATTTAAATTACAATGTAATAAGAAGGTAGAGGAGAGGGACCGCGCGGAGGTCCCTCGGAGATGGGAGGCCCGATAAGTGTCTGTATCCATTACATGCTGCAGCCGGTGCCAAGAGTTCCCGAGGGCATCGCTGAGACTAGCGATTGTACAGTTCGGCGCGACTTAGGGCGACAGCACACTCTAATTTTAGCATCGGTGATCGGCGATTTTGCGACTGTATCGATGCTGCATCGCGATTTAGCGACTGTGCTTAGTCGCAGTCGTCGATCAGTAACTCTCGCAGTCGCTAAATCGCCGCGTACGGCTTTTTTAAGTGTGCGCTGGGGAGCGTCAAGTCACTGCATTCAGCTTATGAAAAGCGACTAAATCGCCGATCTTCGGTACTAAAACTAGCGTGTGTGCGGTGCCTTTTAATTGTATACAGTTGGCTAGCGTCGTGAGACAATGGCTGGCGTGTACATCGCACATGCCAGTGAAACGGAGTGACCTAGGTCCGGGTGATAGACGAAGGTTAATAATAAACAACAAGTTTCAAATTTAAACATACTCCATTTTAATTACGAGCATATAGGATTCTATATTGAAAAGAGAATTAAACTATATTATGACTAATTATTTTTCCCGTCAAGTTATAAACAGTTATTCATGGGAATGGACGATGTCACTTCTTATGTCAACAGTTCTATACTTATAAGTTATAACAATGACGAATGGGGAAAAATGCTATCTTTATTATCATTCTTCATAAACCTACACAATACACACAATTTAAGTTTCATCCAAACCAGACAAATAATAAACTGAAACCGTTGATAGATTCTTTATTATTTTTATCATAATCTGGTACTGAAAACGCGAATTGCTCTTGGAATATAAAAAAAATAAAAATAAAAAATAGGATTACAATAAAAACGGATCATCCAAATTGCTACACAAAGGATGTGATCAGTAGATAGATAATATATTTAGTAACTGCCTCGTTTTATCAGTTGGATATTATAATAGTAGTTTATGCAACTGTCGTATAATGAAGGGTATCAAAACACGAGTGTGAGTTTTTGAAACGAGCGAACGCGTGTTTCAAAATAGTTAACGAGTGTTTTAATGCCCGTGTTATATGCAGTTGCATACACTACTTTATCTTCACTAATGCAATTAATCAATTAATAAATCAATGCGAAACATTAAATTCAGGCGTATAATGTATTGTCGCAGTGAATTTGTCGCCATTAAAATCTAGCCAATTAGAGCGCAGCTGCAGCGCGCGCTGGGCCAATCAGTAGCGAGCAAGCGCTGTTAAGGATTTTGACATAAGGCTCTCTCACCACTTTTTCTTTCTCTCTCTCGCTCTCGCACAGTGTTATAATGAGATTTTACGATATCGATTTGGATATTATAACATCATGTTAATTGAATTTTTCGTTGTCTGAGCTATAACAGTAGTTATTATAAGTCAAGTATTGGAAACATAAGTAGAATGTTACAACATTAGTGTAGATAAAAGAATATTATGTTGCTTCAAATGAAAGAATGTATATAAAATACTGCTGAGAAAAAGAATAAAATTTTCACTTTGGTGTATTTACTATTGAGCATTTAAATGTCACTCGGTTCTCATAACAGACTCGGAAAATAAGCTCATTTGAATATATATTGTTCCTGATATTTAAAAAGTTTATAGATTAGTCGTCCACTTTCACGTAGACGTTATAACATCCAGAGACGTCAACACCAGACGAAAACCGTTACGGGTGAAGTAAGAAATGTATCATCACAGTGAATTATTCAAATGAACCTTCGCGAGCAGCCGTACACAAGCGCAAATGGGCGAGCTAATGCCCGACTATAAAGTTTTACCATATCTCGTTAGCGCAGTTTCTAACGCAGACGCTCTCGGATACTTGCAGTCCCAAATGCATTTACGCTAAGATCATTGCTCCGCGATGTGGAATAACAGGTTTCGGGTGGCATCGTGGATCGTACTCGATTTGGCTACGTCAAGGCTGCCGGTGAGGCCTGGTGAAACGCGCGCACGTGACAACGCTGCCCCCTAATGAGATTTCGGCGAAGACGAATGCTACAGACATGAGTTGTTGAACCGAGTATCGGAGGCGCTGCACCTATATACTTTCCGTCGTCTGTCGAGTCACATTATTTTCAGAGCTCCTCTCTTAACATTGCTTTGCATGTACTAACTTTTCACGTTATTATAAGGATATTATAATATATATTGTAGTTTTTTTCTATTATATTCCTTTTATCTTTAATAATTATTGTGTTTTGGGTCTTTATTTTTATTGCGAAGACTGTTCAACAGAAGTACTGCAAGTAAATGATATGCTTACACTATCTTTAAGTAGTACATTTGTATTCATACCTGACCTTTCATCGTTGTTTTTATCAGTTCATAGTCTAATAAACTTATTTGAGTGTTTTCGTGTCAGTCATAATAAAACTCGTACAGACATAATTCCGTGCAGGGCTCCAATGTCCATTCAACGACAATTTTAGGAAGTCTGGTGCGCTCCATTGTCATTTGTCTGGAGGTAAACACTCCGCATTGTGTTCAACAACTTGTAATTGTCAATTCTTGTCCATCGGTTGTTATACAGAATACACAAATATATAAATAAAGCAATACATTCATGTGATTATATTTTCAGTAGGAGAGTGGCGACGTTAACAGATTGTAAAAATATTTCAGATTCAGGAGTTATAGAGTTTGTTATCTTATATGTACTCGTATGTATATTAATAGCTTAAGCCTATTTTATTACAGTGATTATGGAACGATAGTTGTACATAAACATCGCTTCGTCTTAATTTGAGAAGCTTCAGCAGTGGATGAAAAATTAGAGAAGAAATCATAATATGAAAATTAAAATTAATTATAGATATCGAAAAATAACCATCAAGTGAATCAACACATTATTGTATGAAAAAAAATAATCTCAAAAGTTTCGCTAGCTTATGCTTGTTAAAGATAAAGAAATTTAGTATGAGGGAGGGAGGTACTATCGCTTACATGATGTAATATGAAGTGTTGCGTTTCTTAAGGTTTGGGAGTAGTAGTTTAGATGAGCCATTTATAGGGCGAAGGAAAGGAGAGAAGCGGCCACATAACAATTATACTAATGTGTATGGCAATAGCAGTAGACATCACACGCCCCCTCTTACCACTGATCTCATCACGCGTCTTATTAATTGGAGAAATTCGAACGTTTGAACGCGAACACAAAATGGAACGGACACGAGCACGCGAAATGTAAACCGGGTGTCGGCGGTGAGTGACGGGGCGCAATCAAAGTTTAATGGAAGCGGCGGGGCCCGCGAGAGCAGACGGACCCGGGTAATTGAGCGGAATGCCCCCGGCGGAGGGCCCCGCGCGGGATTAGCAGCGGAGGATCGGACTGGTAAAGGCTGATGTGTTGATGATAATGAGATGCTTTTAGGACACGAGTGAAATTATATGAAAATATTTTAATTCCAAATCGGTTTTAGAAATGTCTCTCTCCCACACCCAAGATATCCAGGTAATGTATGGCATTTCGTATGGCTTCGGATAGGCTTAATGACCCAATGGTAAGAAAACTATGCACTGAATGTACGGATGTCTATAGGCATCGGTAATCATTTCCCATATTTCCTGATCGCACTTTTCCGCCAGATGCTATAAAAATAACTTCCAGTTTGAACATTTTCAATTTTCGTGGATCTATTTGCACAATATCTAGTCGACCAACTGTTACAACTGATCACCCAATAAAAATACTAATACAATAAAGTACATATTAAAAATAAAATGTATTAAATTTTTGGAATAATTCAAATGTTAATTTAATTTTAGTATATTAATAAAGCTTATAATACAATTAATAAGTAGATAATATATGATTGGTATGATATACAAGCATAATATTTATATATTGTTTAATCAATACACACTAAACATTTAAGACAACATTTAAGACATGTTCACGCAAATAAATAAATAAATAAAAAAAAAAAAATAAAACTAAACACCTGCTTTAGTTAGATATACGATGTTTATGTAATTTTATATTATTGTAAGAGAACCATTCTGCATTGTATCCAAATCGGGTCCGTCCGAACAGGGAGATACCTCTCGTCTAAATTATACTGCGGTTTTTTTGCGTTATGAATTTCCGGTGGCCCATTTCACGGAGGAAAAAAGGATCTGCATAACTATTATGCGGATGTTTATCGGTAGCCATCAAAAGGCTCCGATTTTACGTTTGCCCCCATATACCTACTATAAAATCATGTTATTTATCTATCCGTGCTAAACCGCGGCGCCGCAGATTGTATATAATTGCGTTAGGAATATTATACCTCGAGGGTTCCGTAACCAAGGGGCGGAGGAGCCCCATCACCATCAGACGAGCGCGTGTCCTCTGCCGGTGGTGGGGCTTCACAAAATGAGGTAACTCGAGATAGATATAAATTGGTTCCTTCGGTACAATTACGTTTATGAACTTGTTGGTGGAAATATATTTTAAGGGCACCACTTGCTTTGGGTCGGTTTTTTTTACAACTTTTGAAGTAAAACTTCTATACGCGCACTTGACTTAGGGAGTAAGCTGGCGAGAACGTTACAAAAATCACACATCAGGCGAGACCAATGAAAGTTGTCATTTAAATTCAAAACTCAAATTCGATTTAAGTGAAACTGTTTTGTACTTAAAAAATAAATATCATAATCAAATTCAATTGTAACTACGGTATTAATGAAAATCAATAATAAGTTTTATTTCAGTTGCGTGGTCTAAAGCACAGACATTTTTTTAATCTATACTATAAAAGGTAATTAGTAATCACATCAAAAAATTGTACTTTAAAAAACTGCGTGTCTGTTTCGAATTTCGATATGTGACTGAAGTATACCTACTCCTTAATAAACAACAAGATTCTGAAATGAAAGGGAAAGACTTCTAGATGTTTCGCTTTTACTCGTCATATTACTTTCAAACAATAATTTTTCTTTTAAATCCTAAGGATCTCTCCTAAGGCTTTCACTCCAAAAAGCTTTGTTTGTGTTCGAGAATATATTGACACGGCTCCAGCCGATCGCTCAGGTGTCCCCGGCGGGTCGCGGAGGGAGGGGGGGCACGCCGGGAATGTTAAGTTGTGCCCCGGCCCCCGTCAAAGGGTTTAGAGTACCTCTTAAAATGGAAACGGCAAACACCGCGCCACCGGGTGATAATTGAAAGGTATTTGAGCCGCGAGTACACGGGACGCGATACCCGGCCTGTTGTGTAGCGTCGCTCGTGTAGTCGGTATTGTAGGTGGCAGGGGGGGCAGTGTGAGCACGCCAGATTACTAGTGATTAAACTATCTGTGAACCACGGTATCGCCCCCAAGGAAACTATATAAACTTTCGCATTTTTAATATTAGTAGGATATACTTTTGGAGCAATTATTGAAGACGCGCCAATTTACAGACAGAAGATTAGGACGACTGAGAATAATCGAGTAGGTGGAGTAAGAGTAGCCGCTAAGAGTATCGGGATGGATGGCCTAAAATAAAAGAGATAGAGATGTGTAGTAGCACTGTGTAATGATTTTTGAATAAGGGTCTTCAACTGATGATGAAGGACGAGGTATATACAGTAGGACTTATAGGTTTGAAGCTACATTTATAAAATAAAGTGTGTACAAAAACTAAAGAAAATCCGACTGTTGCGACCGGTGAAGCGTCTCAATGGATCAGTTGGGCTCGTCTCCCGCGGGGCGCGGTACATTACACGAGACAATCAACTGGAAAACTTACTTGATTGCTTCATTCGTCCTTCTCTGTAAGGTCTTTGTTTATATCAATGTAGGTAGGTACGTATTCACATATAGAATCTGGCGTCGTCACTCTACAACTTAATAGTCTTTATTATAGATTAATTAGTGGTACGCCTATGATGGATACGCGCATCGTGAATTAATACCAACGTTCACGAAAATACAACCAGATATTTTTTGTTAGTGTCGCCAAAGCAATGATTTATATCATATAACGCCCGACTGGCCTAAAGTAGTTTTCACTTCAGAATAACAAACGACTTCTGTAGAATGTAGATTGTAGACCGTGCACGTAGTTAGATTTAAATAATACCTACCTATATTGATGACGTATTATGCATAATCGCAGGCGATGTTCGAAATGTTTTTATTGAATAATGTTAAAACTGTTTAGAAGTTCGGGGTTCAGTTATCCACGAGGGTGACGGACGTCTCGATGATGGATGGCGGGTACACTGCGCCTCCAACTAATTGTACCGGCCCGTCTGTGTCGACCGAATATGTTAGCGCTACGAGATTGGACTGTTGACGATTGATTTGCTGTACCCTTACAAATATGAAGGAAAAAAACCGGCCAAGTGCGAGTCGGACTCGCGCACGAACGGTTCCGTATCTACGAAAACGGGAGATTATCTTTTGTATGGGAGCAAAAAAATCACGTTTATTGTATGGGGGCCCCCTTAAATATTCATATTATTAAATTTTTTAGTATTTGTTGTAATAGCGGCAACAGAAATACACTATCTGTGAAAATTTCAACTGTCTAACTATCATAGTTCCCGTTTTTACCCTTTGGGTACGGAACCCTAAAAAGGGAATGGATTATGTGCAGTACGTTTTTTACTACAGTTAATAACATTTAATAACAGTTGACAGTTTTCAACGTTTAATGTTTGAGATGAAAATTAAACAGAGCAGAAACTTGATGATAAAAGTAACTGTTTAAAAATCCTACAGTTTTAAATATAAGAAAAACAACGCTGAAGGACCAAACTAGATCAAGATATTTTCGACACCCTCTAAAATCTAAATAATCCTAATATGTCTCATTAGAATAATGCACGTATGAATTATTTATATATTTTTCAAAAGAAAAGAATAAAGTTTGAAAGGAGAAGCCCTAAAACAGGCTTATCTTTGTGACATGGCTACTTCGAACTTCCCCTAGCGCCGATGGAAAAGTTCACAAACATATTCCATCACGAGATTCGAGTTGTAACTTCAAAAATACCCACTTTACAATATCCCTAGATTGTGAGCGGAGGGACGCGTTTCTGTCAATGGTAAACGGCTTAATATTTAATTAATTGATAGCCTCGCTCGTAACACTTTTATATACGGACATTAAAAACACTCGCAATAAAATTAACGTCTCGAAAAAATACTCGTTAAAATATCGGCGCCCTGCAGTATGCGTTCATTGGAGTAGGGATGCGTCTACAGTCCACACACTTATCGATAAGATACCGATGCCGATAGATATGCATAAGTATCGGCGATACCGATATCAATTAAAAGATTCAAAGTATTCAAAGTGATATAAAATGCTCAATATACATACTAATATTCATGATTATAGTTGATAACAGATCAGGGATTATAAAAGTTAGTAATCAAAATTGTTTAAATGCTCTGAAGAATCTGAATCACGTGGCATTATTTCTAATTCAAAATGTGTTGTTGGGCTATCGTCAAAATATTAACGACGATGCTATTGTAATATCAAGCATAGGAGTCGCGATATCGCCGATTTGACGGAATCGGAGACATCCCTAATTTGTCGACATGTCACGGCGTCAATAAAAACGTTTAATGTTAAGTTTTATTAACGCCCACCATCAGGTGTCCGTCAAGTTCCCGGGAACGTTATATTTCACCAAACGGTGAAATATAACGTTCCCGGGAACTTGACGGACACCTGATGGATTTTATCGACTAGATAAGCATCTGATTGGGCGTCCCCTTGTCGCGCGCATACGTGATGCGTTTGTTGTAAACGTGAGAGCTCTTCTTATGCGCATCATGATGGGTAAATGAATAATGCTGGGTGCAATGTTATGTATTAAACACTAGTTACATTATTCACTTATTTGGATTGCTGTGCACCGTTGTGACACTAAAACGCTAGAGGAGATAATATATCACATTCACACACCACCACACCATGGGAATGATATGCTCCTTCCAGACCGCTCAAATGGTAATTGTATATTAATTGTTATATTAACAAAAATTCAAATTGAAGTCCCGCCGAGTTTCCGGGTTAGAGGTGAACAGGTTGTAGAGTATTCGAAGTTCAATATGTGATTGAAAGAAATTTGCTTTTCGTTTAATTTTAAAAGTGAATATTATTTAGCCCATTATTTGTAACACTAACACGGGTTGATTAAGAGTTCTCGAGGTAATTTATGTTATGATTCTATAGTTTCTCCCACCGCACGCTGTTCAGAAAATAGCGACCCACTCCTACGAGATCGTGAATGTGTTAATATAATTTATTTTAATTGTGTAATTAAGTTAGGCACGTATCAAAAGAAATACGTAATAATGTGTCGGTTTGTGTGTGACCAATTAACAGTCCGGCTACAACAGATTGCGACGCCATGTTTGCGCCGGGGCTAATTTCGTTTAGCCGAGATAGCGGTTCGTGGAAATGTGTCAGGGTGTAAGGGTCGCCACTATCGTTGTTATTTTTACTCCAATTGTACACATCCCTCCCTCTGCGCACACCCCTCCGCGCCGCGCCCGCCGCGCCGCCTACACCCCGCGTATGTGACGAGCCACACGTGGACGGAGATCTACGAACTGTTAGATAATTTATCATCGCATTATTCTTTACGTTTCCCTATTGTTTGAGATTTTTTCGGGCTTATCTCTGTGGCTAGCAGTCAGATTTGAAGAAATATGTTTGCTTTTAATAGCTTGTTTGTTATTACTTATACTTATTATTTAATAAATTGTGCTTTTTATTGTTTAATAATTCATTATGAAGTTTTAATACAGATAAATATATATTCTGTTCGTATTTAATCACTATAATCACACATATACCTACCATAAAATAAAGTCGCCTGCAGTTAGATAGATACTCGTATATTTTTTGAAATTGCGGTTGCGATTTTAGCGCGTTTTACATAAATATACAGATCTATTCACAAGTATCGTTTTTTGTATATATATAAAACATGCATATTTTATCTAGCAGGTGATGTATTGTGAGAACTCGGCGGCTGCCGGTAGCAGGCAGATATATTATGTTCATAATAGTCAATTTTCCCATAACAAATGTGGTTTAGTGATTTTCATCTACGTCCTCAAACAGGTCCCGTACGAGCTGTACTTGCTTCGTACTTACATGTTGTGTGCTGTGATACAGGTAAAATATATTGCTTGATATTTCCGAGTAAATGTTTTCCGACTGCCAAAACATTCATTATTCTATGCGTGTGTGTGGGTTCCGTTATGTTCACCAGTATCTTATTATCGAGATACCGTACAAGTACCTATTACGGAGTAAGTACCTACTACGAGATGCGGTCTTACATATAGAGTGTTTGAATAATGAGTGTCATTGATCATATGGAGTAGAGTAGAGATGAAGAAGGAGGGCCAACTTATTTTATGTTTGACCTAATCAGGGATACTTCATACTCGACCAAAAGAAATAAATAATAAGACCCAATCCTTTCAAAATGCACTACGAGAGTAGAATTGACCAATTACAATTTGTTACTTGATAAAAGTGGCACCTGCGCGTACATCCAGCAAACCAAAAATTGGTATCTATCTAGCCGGTGGCCCATAGAGGGGGGAGGAGGATGAAGGGTACTGCATCCACCATGGCACCAACTGCTTGCTTGCCCACTTTTACTATAAAAATGTCTCACAAATTTACTGTTTTTTCTCGGATTCTTCGTACATGCAGCCGGCGCTGCTTATCTGTGCACTCACAGTAGGCGCTAGGCGGCACACACTTGTCCGTGACGCTGAACTCGTCTGGACAATTATTTCGGCGCCCGGTCCCACGCGTGGCCCGTGCGTGTCCGCCGCTATTACGGGCAGACGACCCGCCGGCCGTGTCCCTCGCAGGGCGGCAGCAAGAGCACGCCACGAGATCACAGCGATTACAGATCATACGGACTTGGCGTTCATTGATGGAGGCTTGTATTCAGCTGTCAGGAAATAGGATAGAAATCTACTTATGTTTCTAGCTGAAAATTTTCAGTCCTAACTCAAGGGTTAGAGGGAGTGAAATGAAAATAGCAGATTGTTTTTCAATTACATTAATATTTTATCTAAGTGACTCACTAACACTAATTAGTCTGGGAATGCTGACGTTTGCCACCTAATTATGCACGTGTTCTCTGATAACAATCACACATTCATTCATAACATGAACTCATTAATGGCGTGTTTTTTTAATGTGACGTTTAAGTGTTGAGATTTTTGCACAGCCTTTGGCCTGCAATCAGCGTCAGATCCAAGTAGAGTCTTAGTGGTTTGTAGCCGCGAGCCCCATAACACTAAAGGGTCTGAAGATCATTTTTGTTCACATAAAAGGGTCCTCTTCTCAACTCCAAGGTTGGAGACCCCCGGGCCCCGCCAGAATCCGCGTGCAATATGTAATGTTTCAGCAAGTACCAGGAAAACAGAAATACCGTGCATGTCTATGAAGTTAGATAAATATAACCCGCTGGAGCTCTTAGTTTGTAGCCGCGCCATGTGTGCCTTCGCGGGAGACCGCCCCCTCCGCCGGTTATTTTCATTTATTACCAGCCGAGACGCCGCGTCCTCCACACGCCAAACTGCACGGGTTATTTAAAATCATAAACACCGCGTCGTATGGGAGAGGGACGACGTAAATTACTAATGTTATGATAGCCGATGTGGGTAGTTAGCCTGTAGTGGGCTTGGTGTTGTACGCACGTATACATACAAGTTGACAGTGAAACTCCATATAAGTTATACTTTATGTTAATATAGAAAATATAATGAATTTAATATATTCTTCTCGAAAACGGCTGTATCGATTTTAATTAAATTTGCAATTATTATACCTATGTGATTGCTCCACCTGAGTGATTACATAATATGAGGTTGTAAGTAGGTACTTAAGGTAATTTTTAAATTTAAAACCCGAATTATATTATGTAAATACAGAGGGATACACGTGACCTTGTGAAAGGTCCTTAATGTTTGGTGACATTTATTTAAATAGTTTCCTGAAATAATTGAATTAATACAGAGATAATGATCAGTAAATAGTTGATCGGACGTCACCTGCGCTCGCGGCCGGTCATCCGATAACAAAGTATCGCCGCCGTCGATTTTACGATATAGCATTTGAATACATAATTTTAAATTTATATTTGAATATATTTAGGACGCCTATTAATGTTCCAATTATACTGAGGCCTTTTAAGTGCGCTACAATATTTAGTTTTAAATGTTTTTGACCTACGAAAGGTGATATCTGCCCACTCGTCGCATGACGAGTCTTGTTTCCATTGAAGCTGTATGGGGCTTATCACAGCATATATTAAGTCGTAAAAAAACTAATTGGTTAAGAGAATAAGGCATTTCTAGAGCTTCGATAACCATGTCTACGTAACTACCTCGTGCGAAATTAATTCGGTGCGGATTATTTATCAGAAGACAGTTTCAAAAGACGTGACGATGATTCATATCACGAATTACTTCTCGAGTAATGGTTCAGATGAATAAAGTAGGCGAAATTATTGTCTCGTGGTCGAAGATGCCAGAGACGGGATAAAGATGTAAGGTCAGAGTAGGATGTCGCGAATCGTGCTAATGGGGCAAAGGTTTGCGGATGTTTATAGACAGAGGCATGCCATCAGGTGGTCCAACAACCTGTTTACCCCCTATACTATACAATTCATAATTTTCAAAATGTCCAACATGTAACGTTCTTGTAATGTTCCCAGCTCGTTGTATTGTGTCAGTGTAACTCGACAAGTATCGATCGGAGTCGAATAGTGGATCTAATAAGTTTTTTGTCGGACGTACAGTGAATGAGGTGAAACGTGTTTGAAATAGGCAGGGGATTAAGTATCCCCTCGCGACTAGAGGGGCGAGCGAGGGGTCGTGCGTGCGTGCTCGGGGAACTGTCTCGCGGATCGTGCGGATCCATTTCACGCAGATCGATTTCGTTCGAGAAAAACTGCTCTAGGACTGCTCTGGGAGGCGTACAGATGCCTGCCGAGAAGCCACGACTCGGGCAACACACAGACATGTTGTTAGTTATTTAGTTAAGGACACGGATAGAAAGTTATGGCGAAGAACAATTTCATTTCATAATCTCATCTCAGTCGTATATTTGAGTAATTTTAAGTTTCTCCAGATTGTGTCCAACGTGCCGAATTTCAACCAAATCCCTTCAATAGTTTCCACGTGAACGAATAACAAACATAACCAAACTATGGCATTTAAAACGTTATTTGGAAATAGATGAAACTCGAGTTTTATGTGCATTTTAAAGACCCGTGTGGGCTACCGAGTACCGCTGCATCACAATAAACGGGAGATTCATGGTTAATCCTACGCCACGTTGATATAAGCCCTGTTTAACATAAAATACAACGTTAATGAGCAACACCAGTTGTGGAGATCGTAACTTACGACACGCTGTTGATTCTACCTAATGCTAAGGGAATCTGATGTGATGTGTCGATCCGTTAGACAACATTAATTGTATTTGTTCAAGTGGCAGAGCTCTAGGTCTAAGAGTAAGAAGTGATGGACTGGAGGCGATATGCGCTTAAAACTCCGTTATTTGATACCAACAATTCTAGCCGTGGCGAACAGGCTTGCCTTGAGACTAGGTCATAACTCATAACGTATGACTACACGAATATGTTTTGTGTTAGGTTAGTGTTTATAGTATAGTGTTTATTGATATCGCGAGAAACACAACATATTGAGTGTTGAGGGACGTTTTGTAAGAGGGAAATGAAGGTCACTGACCATATGACAATATCTGTAGCTGATTTGGGTTTTAGGAGTTTATAGAAATAAAACTATGTTGTCTAATAGTATACATATAACTATTATAATATGCATATTTATATACAGTTGCAATAGATACAACTTTATTCCGCGACTTCGGTCGTGTATAATGTTTGTGTATATGTGTGTACATTAACACACGAATATAAAGTAACCTTTTGCGTTATTGCAGATTATAATCATATATCGGCAAATTTAGTCATCATGAAAGTACAGAATTAACTAACAATATCCATTTTTAACTCGCAAACTTTTTTCAAATAACTGCGTCTACAGAATGATCGTAATGTGTAATCTAATCATATTCCTACTAGGTTTAGATTGCCCTTGAATGGCGATTCGCGGTAACATACGAACGAACAGACCTACACCTAACAGTAAACAGCGGCTACATAGGCGAGCGAGTAGCATTACTGCCGCTGCCGGCACGCTGCGAAAACAGCCGGTGACTTACAACAATACACCGCCTATTGTTGAAGCATCTCACTAATTTTCAGGCTAATATCGTTCAGAACGGCTCTGATGATGATGATGATGAAGATGATGGTGCTTTTCTATATTTCACTGTAAGGATGGATGTGTTATTGGTCTATGAGTGCGTATGAAACATTTTGACAATTTTAAAATTGACTAGAAGTGGAACAATTTTTCTTTTTTTGCATTTCCTAAATTTCTAAAAGCAATATCATAATTCTCATCAACAACAACAGAAGACGTCCACTCCTGGTCATAGCCTCCCCCAGAAAATAAAACATTAAAAAAAATATAGATGGATAAAACTCATAAATATTATAAAAACTTGATGGTGCTAAGTAAGAGGAGCATAATGTGGGTACTTGTCCACATTCTTTGTCCTCAAGCTTTTCTATATTTTTTTATTTTTTTTATTTGAATTTTACACTTTAAGCCAAATCCAGATAAGTGTAACTAGTAATATAACTTTAATTCTTTATATTATGTACGAAATAACTTTTTTTGCTTGTAATTCTGTGTGTCCAGGCTTGTTGCGCGGAATTGCAATACAGAATCGCGTTACACTGCACCGGTGTGGAGTCGGCTTTACTTTCACAAGTGTGTTGTGCCCGCGTGTTGTAAACGTATGTCAGTGGGTTAGCGCCGACACGTGTGTTGTCGTCTTATCAGTGCGATACGGCGGTAGAATGCGATTACGTTGTGTATCGAGTGATCGAGCGATCGCTCCTATCGCCTGTCTCTTGGCGGAAATAACTGATAGCGCGCTGACGTGCTCGTCGCTCATGTGTGCACTCCACGAATCTGATACGAGACGAATTAGTGGCTATCGGTATACGTCATGTCTCTGCCGAAAGTGAGTTCACTGCAGATATACTCCGTTGTTACATAACAACTTACAGGGATAATTTAGCAAATTAACACAGATATAGTAAACATAAAGAACGAAAAAATCATGTCCTTATTAACTGGTTGATGTCTGACTGATCGATCATCCCGTTGCCCGAACTACTGCCTTTATCGAACTCGCAATAGAAAGTCGGATACTGCAAAACTTTAAACAATATGACAATGAGTTTATCAAATGAAAAGTGGGTTTCGAACGATGGAGATTTATAAATAAGTGTCCGAGCTTTCAATGTACTCTCGAAGTTTAGTTCAAATTGATAGTAAGATGATACCGTACCATGATGGAATTTGAATAAATTACAATATTTCTCCTATTAGCTCCTTATCTTCGAGTCACTACGCCTATAAAGTGTCAAGTGTCAGCTAGTTTGTAAGGAGCTCCAAATGGCCTGTAAACGTGTACGCGCGCGCATGTTGTGTGTTTACAATGTTATAACAAAGTGTGTTTGTCCGCAGGTACGTTACGGGTGGCGCGCCACAGCCGAGCCCCGTGAGAACTCGCTCCCGAGCTAGAGTTACAGCGGTGCTGAGTCGAGCCCTGCTGCATCACGCACACCTCGGCAAACAATCTCTGAACATATTATAGTATAACACATATACGACCTGATTGAGATTGGCTTTTGTAGCATAGAGGGGAGAAGGGGGATATTTGGACATCCATTTAAGCGTAAATGCAGTTGTCCTCCTTAACCCCGTCTGGCTTAGGAGACATTAGCCTCTTACTAGCCTTGAAAAACTCGGCTACATACCCGTTCCAATATTTTGTGAGCACGATGTAGGATTCGGCTGGAATGCAGCAGTGACTCACATCAATAGAAGTCTAATGTCCAACAGATTCTTGCATGGTCATTGATATTATTCAGATGCGATGCTATGACCGTCTAACCGTGGACATCTTCTGTGAATTACTACTATCTGAGATACTAGTGTATGTTGCCACGAATTTGCATATCGATTAATGTGACGAAATGCACAGATTGGAAACTGTCCACGAATTATTTTATTTTGTAACTATAAATATTTCTTTTATAATCGGATCTTAACATACAAATGAGTTCTTACACGCAACATATATTTAACTTAAAGTTTATAACGTATAGAGCTACCAGAGGCCATAAAACATTAAAATAGATAGCTATAGATATTTATTCCGTTTGTGTATCAACAGTTTTGTCGTAGCCTTTGTCGCATGTGGTTGTTGGTCGTTCCCCGAACCATAAAACGGAACCGTCGCGCGGCGGCCCGCGTGCGCTAACAGATCAAAGCTGCACTGAACACGGCCATTAACTCGCTGGCTACAGGTCGCGCAACCCGTTTAGAGCGCTAAGGAACTGCAGGTGGGAGATGTTCACCTCTATTCACTCGTATTTGGCTGTATATGAAATTACGAAAAAATCATCAGAGAAATAAGTATAGGCGTATATTTGCCGCATCGCTTTTCACATATGACACCATTATCAACAAAAACACAGAAAGTAGTCTAGTACATAGATCTATGTATGCAATGTATTATTATTTTACCTCCGAAATATTTGCAATGCAATATAATGTGAGACTGACATCTGCAGTAATCTCCACACTGAGTCTTGCGCCTAACACCGAGCGCGCCACTGAGTTCACCAATAACGCTCGTAACTCATAATGCAGACTACACCGGCTCCGAGCCGTTTGAACCCGTTCGCCTCACTCACCGCGCCGCGTCTTGCGCGTCGAAAGGTGTTCGGCCACACATCTGTTAGCTGTTCTCCTATTAATATCCTTTGTTCTATTACAAACGGCAGCTGCGCGGATTATCTATGGGCGTATATTTTTTATGTTAAGATGTTAGCTGTCTAAGCCTGTTGATGAAGGCCTTTGCAACTTGCGACAGTAATAGGGACAGCAGGCATTAATTTTAACGTCTAATAACCACGGAATATTACATGATATAAATAAGATATGTTTGCCGGATATTAGTATTTTATGTCTTTATGGATGAAAAGCGCATCATTTCAATTATCTAAAGTATTTTGAAGATTAGAATTATAATGTATGTGTTTATTTGCATTAGATTTTGCCTATCACATCCAAGCATTCCAATAAGTAATAAAAAAGGAATGTTTGGGATAGTATTAAAAGGTCTTGTGACGAAGGTTCATGGTCCATGACCAAATTACATTTACAGGAATGTGATGGAAATATTCCATCCGCTTACAAGTCCTCAGGACGTCTTTTTTTATTATTATATTTGGACATTTTTATTTTTTATATTATAAGAGGGTTAACTGGTAATCGGGAGACAAACCGACGAACATAAACATCTGCGTGAGCATTATGCAGCCATCTATACTTACTCCTCCTCAATTGACCACTGAAAACTCACAAATCGTACGAAACTAGCGATAGGTATGGCATGGCACTACCTCTTACTAAAGTAGAACAATCTCAACTAGTTAAACTCGTACAATCACAAACCGCACGAGGCGCAGGGCGTTGAAGTAATCAAGTTTAGTTTGAACCTCGGTACTGGAGTCGGTAACAAACAACCCGAGTGGGTCCGGGAACTTTCCAGTTGGCCTTCTTTGTAGCCTCGGGCCTCAGCCACCAGCTGTTATTGCTTTTAGGAATGGATAAATTACCTTACAAGCACAATGCTATTCAATTACGTTTACTTGACAACTTTTTATGGTGTAATAGACTTGCGTTTCGCCGACTCTTCTTCAGTATTATTTTCGTGTTTCTTTATCACAAATAAACGATTACAGAAATAGGTAATGTGTTCGTGATTTAAAGGTTCGCAAAATACTGAGGGTGTTTAGTGCGATATCCACAAATACAAAGACGTTCCTCCGTACAAAAATCTTTCTACTCTTTTGTAGTCGGCTAAAATAATTGACAGCCTGACTGTCACTTTAGGGTTGTATCGGAGCAATGCAGCATGGCACTACCTCTCACTGTATATCTGTATTCTGTATTATACAAGGTTTTTGTATATAATCGCTTGGCGCGTGTTATCTAGTGAACTGAAAACTGTTATCAGTTATGTAATGGCCATTACCCGCTATATCAAACTAACCGAGTGTTAGTCGATTGTGACTTAGCAAACAGCACAGGAAATTGATATCAACGTAATATACAACCTGTAACCCGTCGATCCACCCGCGTAAAATTTTGTACCAAGCTAACAAGCCATTACTATTTTATCTATGTATACCGTGACAATTTCATCCAAATCCGCTCAAATTAATTTGTACATGAAAAAAAAAACAAACATACATACAAACCTTCGCATTTATAATATTAGTGTAATGTATTCGGTGGTAGTCAATGTAAAAACAATAATCAGTGTTATAAATTAACTTTAAGCACAATAACAAAGAACCAAGGAAATAATAAGTGGATTAAATGAAGAATTTGTCTACCCTGCCACTTTTCAAGCGGCTTACAGAATTGCATTTCGTCAATAACAAATGCCTCTTTACCGATAAAATCCAATAACATTAATGATTATAAGGTATTGTCACAGCTCAATGGCAATAAATGAAACCTCAAGAAATAAATTAGGAAAATAATAAGTTTGACTCTTATCTCGGTGAGATCTCCGGGGTGACGGCGTCGGGGCGGGCACCGGCGCCCTCCGGACCGGGATTATCTGAATTGTGAACGAAGCCCTGCGTACGGCACACTGCCATTTTATATCTACGAATATAAACAAAAAATTTCAACCAGCTGAAATATATATTTGTTTATGTTATTCCTCAATGATGATCAGCAACAATGGTTAAATGTAAGATTTTGCAGTTTTTAAGTCCGTAAAGAAATCATCTTAGAATTATCGATCGCAACCTTCGGCTGTGTGCCGGTGAGGCTCTAGTCCAGAGTAGCTAGACTGTCTTAACGATGACTTATAATATGTCAGGTTTTTCACTTAACCGGGCGGCTTAAATATTTTCTTAACCAAAAAGTAATTTGATGGTTTTTTTATTAATAAAAAGGCTTATGTGCTTATTGTAGATGACGTACAGTAAATATTTGGATACAAGCGCATTGTATTATCAGATGGAGATCGGGCCGCAGTAAATTGCCTATCGGCCACTCGAGCCGCGGAATAATGGATTTGTCAACAAGTAACTCTAGCCGAGCGAGTAGAGTTACCAGCCCCGCAGCCCCGCAGCCGGCACAGGCGCTGCCTCCGCCGGAGCTCACTTAAATATGTATTTTATAATTGGATATGCCGAGGGCTCGTGTGCTTTTTTAATACGTTTTGTGGCCCGGCGCGCGGAGGACACCCTTCATGTTTACGAAAAGGTTCAAGTATTTACGCGGTGCTAAAATTTTGTTGATAATCCCGCAAATGTAAGCAACATGACCCTAACATGTCTAGATGAGTAAATAAGATGCACGGTACAAGTTGGGTAAACTATCTTCTTTATAGTATATTCGATACGTGAGACTATCAAGCAATGTATATCGGTGTATGGTAAACCGTACAATACCTACTAATCCTAATAATATTATAAATGCGAAAGTTTGTATGTTTGTTTGTTTGTTACTCCTTCACGCAGCTGAACCGATTTTTTTGAAATTTGGCACACACATAGAGAGTAACTTGGATTAACAGATAACATAGTTTTTATCCCGAAAAAAAAAAGCGATGGGATGCCATGGGATGATTTTCTATTTTTCACGGGGTCGAAATTTACACGGGTGAATTCGCGGGGCGCAGCTAGTATATAATATTTTTGTCTTCGAATTCGTTTGCAACCTTTTACAGAGTTCGCTGAAAAAAATATAAAAAAGCGTAGCAAGGGGTGTTCAAGTTCAGTGAAAATGGCATACTTATGTGTTCAAAGATAAAATTAGCCTAAATGTAAAAGTTAATTACGAGTACTCAATGTAACTAAAAATATTGACATTTGAAATAAGGCTATGTGATGTATACTAGATAGATATCCGTAGGAGGGATGTTGTGGCAACAGAGAGACGCGAGATGTAAATAACATTAGCATTCAACTGTTGAAGTTCAGCCGAGCGCCGAAGTTGAGGATAGCGGTAAAGTTGGAGTTATAAATAGGGCAGTGGTGGGCAGACGAGAGAGCATATCCGGTGCGGCGCCGGCGGC
>LUGF01041138.1:187491-203481 GCA_001625245.1 Calycopis cecrops | reverse complement strand
AATTTGTACGTGATATTCCTAGACGTATTTGAATTTTGAAAGGACATAGCAAACATTTTATTTCAAAAATAAATACAGACTGAGAGAAACCGCAGGCAATAGCTAGTGGATTTATAAAGTACACGCGTACTCGTATAGCGCTTGGAACTCGTTACTATAAAAGTAATATATCGTAATATATTGTTGTTTAAAATTGTTTGTTAGTAATTGGGATATGCAAATAAACTTATTCTTTCTTTCTTTTTATTTTGATGTTGTAGGTGGCCCTAGAAAAGAAACCGAAGTATATAATCTAAATAGATATAACAGTTTTTGTTAGCATTGCAGCGGATTCGCGCCGGCAAGACCGAGTTGGTTAGTATTTCTCACCCACGATATCGTGAAGTGACAAATGTGCTGTTGTTTCGTGCGGGGCGAGACGGCTCGGACAGCTCGATTGTTTTCGTATATATACTATACTAATAATAAATAAAGCTATGGCCAAGCACGTTGTCTAATAGCCGTCGCCAGGACAATGACGGCGCGGCGATCGTCCGTGATGAGGTACCAGGAAACTGAGAACCTGTTCCACAGGCACTAGCGCTGCAGAGGCAGTTTATAATCGCTCGAGAGTCGAGACGTTCCCACGCAGCGGCTAGACTTTTGGGCTATTAGACGCATTGACATCCGTTTGTTAAGTAGGTTTATTACCAATGCGATTGTTTCATTGCGCTTCTTATAAACGATGTTTTAATGTGAGTTAACAAAATTTGTTAAAGCGTTGACTTTGTTGAATAATTTGATTAAATGTGTGGTCTTATTTAGCACCTGGAATATAATAAAAAGCTTGGACTGTGCGTCGGTTTTGATACATATAATATACGATACCAATAGCCAATCATAACTGGAACTTTAAACGCTAAGACAGGTTTATTATAGCATACGGGGAAAACGACGAGTGGGGTCATGCGATGGTTATCCAAGCCCACGAACATCCACAACACCAGAAATCTCGCAGAAGCGCACTTAGCTCCTACGTACCTACAGGTTATGTGGGCAGGGAAAAGGAATTCATTGTACATTGTAGCGAGCCCAGCGGATGCGTCCCAAATTGCTTTTATAACTAAATTAATTAACCTTTTCATTTGGGTTCATTGACATTTTAATTGCGGGTCATAATTGTATTTTGTTACTCACAATCATATTTTACATAAAAATGACGCAACGCGGGGTGTAGCGATGCGAGGACGTGCGGGAGCTCGTGTGTCGTGCAGTGTGCGGTACAGGGATACTGCGTAGTGCACTCTGCAGTCCGCCCCCGCGCCCAATTTGGGCGACGCGTCTCGTGGACTTTTCACAAAGACTGTTTGATAATAATTAATGTTAAATAGTAATAAGTACTTAGAGTATTGACTTTCGAAAAGAGATTTGTCCTATTTGGAATAAAATATTTTTAAATATTGTAAGTATTGAATGAATTCTGAATCTAAAGATGTATAGATGATTCCATAAAGTTTACCGCAAAATCATTGATAAGTTTTAAGAATATTAAACTTTTAACTTAAAAGGTTGTAAAAATCCATAAAGTCGTATTTATTAGATTTATCAGTATCTAATTTCTGAGCTCATTGTTTAGAGCAAAAGCTTGTTATGTTTGTCATTTTAATATATATTCTATTTTATTTATTCTACAGCGGAGAAATAGGTGCATATATTTCTCCAGTGTAGTAATTGCTGTAAAGAGTCCACTTGAGTTAGAGACTGGATGAAAATCGTTATTTTGTTCCTTTAACGATAATGTAACGATATGATATTAATTGAATATTAAATTGTTATTAGCAATAATCGTTATTACAGCAACATTCGTATCGTGTCAGAAACGCGTTAAATCGACATGGAATCGATTCCCTCGGCAGGTGTGTCGCGCACCTGTGTGAGTGTCGCTCATATTGAATATCACTTCAGTTATCACTTATAGCCGATACACTTGGTCACCTACTAACACTTGCACACTAATTACACTTGTGATTGTGTAGTAATGAAGTCATCGCATAGAAGTATCAAGTAGTAGATGAGTTGCAATTTGAAGTGTTAGATAAACGATTGTAATTGCCATGTTTCCAAGTCGTTTCGATAGTATTGTTAGTAACGTGGCACGTAGTTATACGTTTCGGTTCGAATCCCGCCAAGTTCATGGTTATGTGAATAATATGTTATTCAGTACCTAATAAGAATCATATTATGTATAACAGTTACTAACTAACATTATGTAACATGTTTCTGTTCTGCTGTCCTTACGGTATGAGGCTACAGGTCATGAATGTGAATAGCCCACTAATTTATGCCGATGTCTCGGGTTTGCAATCATCAAAACAATTTGCTCGTTTGCCCCTCGGCGAGTCCAAAGGGGATCGTGTGTGTGTGCGCGACATTGACTGTCCATACAAAGCGCGTTAGCATCGCTTCTTGCCGTCCGGTCGATGCGAGGCGGGTCGGAAGCGAGCGGGCCGTTCACCTCCGCATTCAGTAGCATCCACGCTCGTGGGACACGGGCTAAAAATACGAGCGCCGACGCGCGCCGCATCACAATATGCGAGGTGCTAGCGCGGACAGGAGTGCCCGAAGTTGGCCGCGAGGCTTATGAGGAGACGGCGGCAAGTCGAGAGTAGCATTGTCGAACTTTATCACAAGCTTCCATAGATTCCATAGATTCAAAGGTCCGCAACGCATCTGTTAGACCTGTGGTGTTACGGATGTCTGTGGGCGTTGGTGATCATTTTACATCAGGTGACCCAACTGCTCGTTTGCCTCTTATGCTATAAAAAAATAGTATAGGCATACTATGTGTGATGAATTGGTACAATCCTATAGTACAATCTACATGCATACGTTTCTTTTGTGTGTGAGCAGCTAGAGTTCGGAAATGCGGTAACTTCGATACACAAAAAACTTTAGCAACCTGTGAACTAGGAGATTACGAGAACCGCAAGCACGCCAGTAGCGTGGGATGTGCGTGTCGCCTGCCGTAAGCGCTACTGTGGTCTCTATCTGACTACCATTGGAAACTGTACCGGTTTTAGCATAGGCTTGAGTGATAATAGCTCTATATTCGGTAAGATAAAATCACGATCGTTAGCCCAACCGTTTCTCCAACTATTAAGTGCCCGATGTTAAAAAAAATGTACCTTAGTTCCTAAATGCGACTGGAGCTTACTCGTTGAGAATGAAGATGATTCTAAAGTAAATGATGCACAAAAGAGCACGGTAAAGCGTTAAGCTTAGCGTGTATGTCTCACACTATTTTACTTATCAGGCCTTTACAGTTTCTTGTCGTGTAAACTATAAACCCGAAAAAGTATGACATACTTTGAAGTTTTTATAACTGAACTTTGACCTTTTTATGGTACAGCATAATTCATTTTAATATCCATAGGTTCATACATAGATGATCCTTAATCCTTATTTAAGGAAGCCGTTATATTGCGGCATATCCCAGTAATATTTGGCGCCATTTCGTATAGAACGTGTTGTGACGGCTATGGCGTGGGCGCGCTGTTATCGTACAAAATACGCGGCGCTTCGGGACTGACACATATTGTTCGAGAGCAACTCTATGCCAAACGACGACAAATGTTTTCTTTATCTTGTCTAGTTTGAGGTTGTTTAGGTAATTTTATTTATTTATTTATTTAATAATTTATGTACATGGAAAAAACTTATATACTAAACAGGGATAGATTACAAGGCAAGTACAAAGGTACAGCTTATTCCATACAGGAATCTCTTCCAGCAGACCTGATAAACGGAAACGTTTATAAAATTCAGACCATATTTGGGTGTACATAAAAATAACTTATAACTAACAAAGTATAATGCATACATATAATTCGTAAAAACATACATACAATAAATATCATATACATACATATATAAATATAATAAAATAAACTAATATATATTATACTATAAGTACTAATATATAAACTTACGTAAATAATATAAAATGATATTATTAAGTTATAGATGAATCAAAAATTTACATAAGATTTAAATAATGCTCTTTCACTCTTTTTTTGAAAAGTCCAAGTTTGTTGCAATCACGAATCTCAGGCGGCAAGGAATTCCAAAGTTTGACGGAATGAACAGTGAAGGAGTAGGAAAAGAAGTCAGTTTTGTGGACTGGTATCTGTAGCAGAGTACGTCGATGTGACCTTTAGTTTTATCCTAACCATAAGGACAATTTCAATATAGATCAAAATTGTAATTAATGAAATTATTCCCGGTGCGAATTTTCACGTTCACGCAATCGAAATCGAATTTGTAATGGTCGTCGGAGCGAGTGCGATAATAGTTTCGATCGCGTCTGCATAGCAACACAATCATGCGTACGAGATATTTGTATATACATTTCAATATTTACTCTAAAATGTGCGTATACTGTGTATCTTTTTAATCAACACATTCTAGGATAACTTGCCATTTTATGGATAAGTTAGTAGAAGCAAGGCTATTTTGTAAGGATACATACTACTCATGTCATATTTTTCTTTCTGCCCACTCTGTAAGCGATGTGGCGTGAAGATGAGTAGTTACGTGTATATGGGCAAAGAGCATACAAAAGATATGTATATGGGCTAGCCCTCGGACTGGCTCATCCTCCGTCATTTAATTTGTCGTCAGTACTTTAATGGCGGCCGTGTTTGGTGATACGTCCATAAAACTACGCACATTACACTTTAATGCATGTGGATATGGTCACGTCGAGTAAGGTGTCCTAGCGCCAGTGATGTTGCCATAATGTATTCGTAGGAATTCGCGTGATGATGGATATCTAGTAGTAGTACATCGGTAATGCTTCAGAATTCTTTACCGTATTTATATATACCTGCTTAACATGTGAATCACATTTCAAATGTCTCTCGTCTCTTCCTACTCCAGTGAGGCTCCAGAAATTCACAAACCACACAAAAACGACACTATAGTCGTTTCGGCCGGAAAGCAGCGCGGTACATTTTACAAAATAATAGGGGGTTCCAAAATAATTTGCAATCGAAAATGAAGATATAAAATATTTTATTAAGTCGTCGCAATAAATGTGTCGGGCGGCCTCGACGTGTTTATTGGCCGGACCCGGCTCATAAAGGGCCCGGCTGCTCGTCCGCCCGCGGACGGAAGTGTGTATTTATATTAATGTGTCCAAATGCTAATGATCGAGAATGCCCCCACACTCTGCCACAGCGATTCCACATTCAACCTTAGTGAGTCATACTTGTTGGTAGGCTGACTCGTGGTCTAGTGGTAAGATACCGAGTTCGAGCTCCGGGTCGGCCTAATAAGTGTTAGGATTTTTCAATATATAAATTCAATTTCGATCTTCAAACAAATATCCTTGCTGTAGAGTACTTAGTGTATTAGATTTTTCGTGTCGAAATTGTAAAAGGTGATTTCGAATGTATAAGACCGACAATAGAAAATGGTTCAAATCAGGAGCACGTAGTAAGAAACACGCTAAAACACAGGTTTACGCTATTTTTAAAATGTTTATAAATTATTCATACGTTATGAATTTATTTGCGTTTTACACTAATGTTTTATTAATGATGTTGTAACGCCCGATGAACTGCCTGGTAAATCAATGACATTGTGAACGCTACACAAGTGTAGGCATCGTGCATTGTCTACTTACTACGTACACCCCGTCATAATATTTGTGTAGATGGTACCCTGGTGTACACGTGGGTGTACACCAGGTACACGTGGGTGTAATACTGCCACCTCCGACTACTTCTAGACTGGACTGCTAGAAATACAAAACAGTGCATGTCTGTTGTGTTCACTTAAAGGCTTAAAGCTATAGAAAAAACATCCCAATGACATTTTTTTGACTGAACCGGGACTCGAACTAGGTTACCGGTACCTCACGATCTGTGGTTGAATGTATTTACTACTAGACCCCGAGGTAGTCATTATAACACATAATATAAAAGTTGGTAACGTGTAGGCGAGTGGGCTCGTGTGACAGCGAGTAGTTCGGAACGTGTAAAGTGTTATGGTGTATCTGACGGACATTAAGCGGTCAGTGGCGCGGCGAGACTGTGACGCCACCCCGTCGCGTTACGTGCGGCCTGACGTCGCGGTAACGACGTGATAGCGATTATACTACCACTTATCTGATGATATATCTCTTATTATATTACATCATTATAAACGGCCTGTATCGGCGCAGAGCTGCACATAGGTCTCTTATTGAAAGCCAAGACGACTGATCTTTTACTGTACAGAGATCTTTCCTCGAATTTGATTTATATGACATCCATAAATGTGAAAATAAAATCTGTGAATCTCATAGATATGGGTTTCACAGGTTAACGGAGAGTGCAATCATAAATCGTAAAAGGTGTTCGAAATATTTGAGTTGTAGTTGGAGTTAAGTAGATACTTGATAATTTATTAGTAGTATATTACCCTAAGTATTTTACAAATTATATTATTACTTATTAGTATTGCTAAGAGGAAGTGAAAGATTGAAATTGAAATGGATCAAATGGATGCCCTGAACGCGTTGATTTCGGTTGTAGAATGTGATCTGAATGTCTGATAGTCTGTGGTGGGGCGAGCGACGGCAGCCCGCTTGTCCGTCGACAATGCGACCCGCAGACGACATGCATGCACCGTGCCCGCACAATTTAATGTAACAATAGAATGCTCTTGTTGCAGTTATTGTTATTCGAGTGTATTGATTTTTGAGATAGGTATCGTTATTGTAAATCTTGTATGTGTTTGATAATTTTTTTGATAAAACCCGGCTTGCGTCACTAGGTTACGTGAATAAAGCTTGTAATAAGTCTATATAACATATATAAAATAGTATCTACATAGATTTTTAGGCTAAGTTCAGATAAGTTATCCCAAAAATGAAGAGTAAACAGAATAAAAAAGAAAAAATAGGGAGATCCCTGGCATAAAATTATAATATTGTCAAATGAGTGATAGATTTAGTTAATTAATTATTTAAGAAGATATCATGTGCTGGAACTTCATAAGACAACAGCGCATATCGTACTTTAATAAATGTGTTATTAGCTAGTATTTGACTTTTAGGAGTTCGACTGGATGGATGGATGTTTTTAGGTTGATGATGGTATCTCCATGGCAAAGTTTGAGTCACAGTGTGCGCGGACACGAGTGGCGTGTAAACCGCGTACGGGTAGCGTACTTACTACACAGTTGTTCGTAGTGCACGATATGCAGTTATCGTACGTAGCGAAGTGCATCGTTGCGCAAGCGTTATCGCGGGCGGCTCCGGGCCGCGTATTCACTTTCGCGGTCGTTACATGCGCGGAGTTACGACCCATCCGATACTGTATATAATGTAGTACAGGGGGCAAACGAGCAGTCGGAGCTTGAACATGATTGCTGTGCAGAGGTATTGACCTCCTTTCCTGAAATGAAACGGAAACTTTCATGCCACTTGCAGAGTTTAAAGCTTCTTACGGTCGTGAGACTTCATTCATGTTAAATACAAATTATAACATTAAATAAACATAAAAAAGACAAAAACGACAAAGTACAAAATAACGGTTTTTGTCTTAGGAACTTTTCATGATTAGATCGTAATACCTACACAAGAATGCTTGATGATTAGCAATCACTTATTAGTTGGATTTTAATTTACATTTATATTACTGAGCTGCTTCCCCAGCTTGACAATTCTCACCATCTAAAATGTATATCCCAAAATATTTCTTTTAGACGGGTATGAATCTATACCCAGCGTTTTCAAACTATTTTGATGGCGGAACCCATTTGAAGATCGAAATTTTAGACGGAACCCAAAAATTAAAGAAAAAGTTGCGTGGATTCTTTATTTACGTTACCTACATAAATAAAGAATCCGCGAATTTAAGCGTAATAGAATGCATAAAAAAATCTGAATCGGGACACTGATGGACAAGTGTATTTTTTGTCATTGTTACTAATATTTTTGCGGAACCACCAAAAAGTGTTTGCCACCACTAGGGTTCCGCGGAACACACTGAGTATGTCTGTTCTATAGCCTTTTTGTTTGATTATTTTAAACATATTGGTGACACATTCAACGTAACAAGAAATCAGTCAGAAACGAGTAGAGTGTAGCGGTTTCAAAGAAAAAGAGAGCTACAGACATTACCGTGTCTTCCAAATAAAAAGAGAGATAGAGATGTAGAGGTCTCTCTTAAACGAAAAGAGACAGAAAGAGATGGAACGATATCTCCTGCGGGAGCTCTTGTCGGAGGGTGAGTGGCCCCGCCCAGAGCGCTCCTCCTACCGCTACAACACGTTAACAGTCGGTGATGTGTTACGGAGAAACAAAACACTCACGGACATACACTGCTGTCTTCCTTACCGGTGTTCATATTACATAATATATTCGTTTTACTTATATTATACTAACTTCCGCCCGCAGCTTCGCCCGGGTGGATTTCGGATTTCAAAAATGGAATTATTTTACATATTAACGTTCCTTTTGAATCACTCTATCTATTTAAAAAAAGTCCCATCGAAATTTGTTGCGTAATTTTATAGATCTAAGCATACAGACACACAAACGGCGGAAAGTGACTGTTTTATACTATGTAGTGATGAAACTTCGTAAATCACTTACTGTCAAATGACACGAAATTATTATTAAAATGTTATGCGTTGTTTCTAGTTTGTGACATTAATTTATAAAGAATTTAATTTTCTTCCTTAATAATAACATAAAGCTATATAATGATAAAGACAGAAATATCTGTGGAAGACAGTAGTCCAAACTACGTTGAGATGCTATATCGTAGACTCCAGGTTTCCCGGACGCGGCCATTTTAAATGAGCTACAATGCGATGTTGTAAGTCTGCAAATTAGTTCGCATGCCAATAATTGACAGGGGCCATCAATTATTTGTAATGGATATTTCACGACTGAAACTTTAATTGTAACGAAAGTGTTTTGTAACAGCTCTTGATTAACACAAGCGTGTTGATGATGATTGCATGTACACACTTGGTATTAGCTAATTGTAGATATTGCTAATAGAAAGTTATCAGCTTGTCTGTTGTTCTCAACAACCTTTCCCCTCGGATGTCCACAGGGGCTGTATTACCGCGCTGGACATTCGAGGGAATATAAAGTATTATTTATAAAAAAATAATATATCGTCATAACAAGAGGAAACAGGATAACCATTTCCTTAAATTTGCCTCTTACGTATTTCCCTAATTTACGTAAACTTTCGTATTATCAGTATTATTGTATTATTACAACACACCGGTGACTGTGTATATGTGAAGTGGGCTGGGCGGCGGCGGGTGGCGCGGTGGGGATGGGTGGGCACGTGGTACACTGCTGCACGTTAATTACCGACCGGACGCTCACTTCCTACAGGAGCGCTGGAAGCTCGTCCAAATTTGTTAGTCTGTCGTGTGCAAGATAAACTAGCGCAATGATGGGAGCATGCTTGTAAATACTTAGTAATGGTTGTACAATAAAAATACTTTGACGGATTTTATTGCGGTTTATTGAATTGCTTAACAGGCCCGATCTTTCAGATGTTATGTCGTCACAAGTTGTATTAATAACTAAATTGTTTATTAGTAAAATTGTTCTATTGAAAGGATAAAATAAGGAAGGCAGACCCCTCAACCATATGGGATAAATAACCAGGAAGAAAGAGAGAGTTAGAGTAATGGGTAACTTACAATTGCGTAACATAAGAAAATGAAAAGGTTGACATAAGTAGGAACTTATAAGAGACCGTAGCCAATTTAACGAGAAAAAAAATTGTAAAATTAGATAAAAAATAATAGGTAAAGCTGTTTACAAACCTGGCATATAGCCTGTAGAGAAATAAAAAAAATTGAAAAAAAAAATCGTGAATTAAATTTACGTGTTTTACTGTGCATGTCTAGTTTAAACCGACTTTTAAATTGTTGTGTTGTTTCTATAAATGCATTTACATACCTAATTATATCAGTACTAGTTACTAGTGGTAGTAAGTCTGACATTTGTAAACTATTTAAATATTTATTATTCAACGATTGTCTTTATTCGTGCCGCGATTGTATATGTAAATGTTTTTATTATTATTTTTGAAGTTTTTTACATACTTTAACTCATTTATTCTATACTTGTACTTCTCGACTTTATCACAGTTTATAAAAGTATTTTACAAACCTGACATTTCAGATGGTTATCATCCATGTGAAATGTCAGGTTTGTAAAATACTTTAAATTGCGTTAACTGCGATAAAGTCGAGAAGTAGGTACACTACCCTTGATCCGCTGTTTCATCCGCGTGAAAATCTATTCCAGGCCAGCAATTGCTTTTTTCGTGACACAAGTATTTTATGTTATTCTAGTGTTGTAGACTATAGGTATCTGTGGCATGATACTTATGCCGTATCCGATCAGTAGTTTAGTACATGAAATACAAAATAAACATACGTGCAAACACACTTCCGCATTTATAATGTTATCATAATGTTTTGCTCAGCCAGCTAGTTATTCTTTACTGATGACATTGTGCTCAACGGTACCACACTACGATGATTGTGTCTTTATCTCCTAAGTCCATTCTCTTTAAGGCCTAGTACGAGATAAAACATATTTCAACTCTTAATATACTAACGTCGTCGGGATCCAAATGGTTTGCGTGAGACGAGATTAGAATGTTGAAGAGGAAATAGACATGCCATGATATGTATTCCGTGTTGAAGAAACAAAGACTAATGAATCCTTAGTGGTCACTAGTCTGTTTATATGTAAAACAGTACCTACTGTGTTTTAGTTTGAGAATAAAATAGAACAAATTGGCTAATTGGCTGCAAAATATTATTTATGCACCTATATTGCTCATCCTTGGACAGTTCAGTTCAGTTTTATTTTGTCAGACAATATGTAACAAAGGAAACATTAAAAAGAATATTTAATTGCATCTCCTTTTACCGTACGGAAATTACGGTAACATATTGCAAAAACCGCCTTTATATGATTCGGATTAACTCGTGAGTCATTTTCATTTGCGGTTTCATTGTTCATGTCATTTGATACATGGAATTTGATACGTCATCCAATTTTATGGTTAAATCTTGTTTAAATGTAACTTCTGTAATTTCAATCTTCAATTAATGATGATGATTTAAGTGACAAGTTTATGTATGCAATATAGTAACCTAATCGCAATGTTTATCATCACCAATGACTATTTAAATATAATTTGACGCAAATTTTATTATTATCAAGTTCACAGTTCTCTTTAAAAGTTTGTGCTCAAGTCGCTGGTATATAGAGAAAATAGATGTGGCCCCAATACGTACCTTTAGGGAGTCCCACTGTGGTAATAATTGTTGCAAGTTCGTATAATGAAATCAATATTTTATGACTGTTTTAATATGTTATTTATATTATAGCTGTTTCCCTGCTATTTCAAATAATTTGTTCTTTAGTCTTAAACTGTGCTCCCATTATATAAGTAAGCCACTGTCAATGATCTAATACTACCCTTAAAGAATATCTCTATACATTTATGAAGGCATTCCATTCTCTAATTAGAAAATATTTCTTGTTTTGCATTGTTTGTTTTAGACCTTCTTCTAATCGTAATGACCTACTACCTAGCCTTAGAAAATGAATGTCTTACCTATTTGTAATGCAAGTTTAGATACATTTACCACGTCTGCAAGGGTTTCTTTGTTTGTTGGCTCTGACCTCGTGGTATCGGTAATCCGTATGCTATTCGCCTTCTGCTCGAGATGGAAGTGATTATCACTTGTACGGTATTCGTGTCATTGTTGCAGCGCATTAGACGTGTTGCGAGTGTTCCGTGTCGACCGTGCAGCGAGGTCGGCTGCCAAGGTGACGCGCACAATGCATGTGCAGCGTCCTTTGTCATGCACCTCGCGTCATACCGCTTAACACCTTTGTTCATAAGAGATTATTGTGCTGGCACTACCTCTTGCTCGCAATACTATCGTTGATTTTGCTCGTCTTTCCCATTATTGACTTGAAAAAAAGGTAAGCAGCACAACGGCATAACCTATGTTTATGAGGATGCCTATAGGCGTCAGTTGTAAAAGCTTATAGACGAAAAAAAGGTAAGCAGCACAACGGCATAACCTATGTTTATGAGGATGCCTATAGGCGTCAGTTGTAAAAGCTTATAGACGATAAGTCTTTGAGCTTTTAGTGTAGTCAGTAGTGACGTCAGCTAAAACAAAAGTTTTTTTCTCTATGATCTGATGGATACTATTTCTGGTAGTTCGTATTTTTTGGAATATATTTTCTGTGTTATTATACCCTGTAATTGTACCCTGCTTGATTTGCATTTTGTATTTCCTTATAGCTAACATAAAACCAACATATTATTGTTTGGCTCTTGTGTGTTGTACTGTTTTGTTGTTGTTTTGCTAGTACACTACCATTTCTAACTATTAACATGCTACATGTTAACTGGATTATTGCCCTTATAAGTTATATATCTGTAATTGTTACTCTCAGTTGTCTTTGCTTTGCCGTAGGGATCTAGCGTGAATACCTCTACGTATAATTTATGTTATAAAATACACCTTTCTAAAAGCCCGTACACTTGGTTTACCTTAGATCGAGTATGTGTGTCATTTGTATCTGTGAATAGTTCTCGCGTGTAATTATATTCAGGTGTGACAAGTAGTACAGAATACGTAACGGACACACGTAAGTAATGCGTCGACGGCGACATGCAATTACCGAGCTGTGGTGCTCTTGACACACTTGCACACACAGATGCACACACGTGCAGTTGCACTTCCCCGCTGTTGCACACATTTGCGCAGCCTCGGAACGCTGCAGCTACGGAGCGCCGCCGCCCGCCGCCGCCCGCCGCCGCAAAAGGTTTTCCATGTTTATAACTTTTATTGCTAATTTAAAATAACTCGCTAATGGTTTATTATAGTGAGTTAATGCAGTGCTCATTTATGAGCACTAGTGCTTTTATTGCCCCTGGAGTGGTCGTAATTTGAGCGGAGTAGTGATGTTGAATGATGGAAATTGATGAGCATTATGTTGAATGGCCTCCAAAGTCAAGGCAATTCTCATGAAGAATTTCTTGGCGATTCCGTATAGATGTTAGTGATTTATTTAACATTTTCTCGTTTTCTTTTAAATAGTTTGCATATTTCTGTGTGTATATTTGAAATGATATTACCTAGTTATGAAATTGGCAACCATACATTTCACTAAATACAATTTTAACTTGAACTAGTTACGAACTTTACTTGAATTATAATCACAACGCAACAAGCACAGCGTAAGAAATTACGGCACAAACAACACACGCAACCACAATGAACATAACGGCAATTACACACAGTAGACATAAATAATGAAAATACGTAACAATCAAATATATAACAAAGTATAGATACCTACATTTGCCTTGGGATAGATTAAAAAAAAACAAAAGGAAAACGATTAGGTATATCAAAGGCTATATATTCCTAATGATTAAATTTTTTCTTATGCATTGGTTTATCGTTGGTTAGGTATGAGGAATGGAAGTTTGTGGATCGTCATGGAAGATAAATGAAAATTTGACTACCGTAGAAACGTTAAAGGCTTCCACTACACTATTCGCGAAGTTGACTGAGGCTAGGCGAAGACGAGAGTGTGGAAAGGCACTTCGTCTTATTTCGTCCGACTTTGCTTCGCCTCGGGCGACTTTCATATTTTGTTATCGGTTTTTCCGCCTGAATCAAAGGACTCGAAGATTCTTTACAAGATTGTCCGAGTTTGTGGACACGCATCTTATACTTCGGGGAGCTATTCGACGCAGCATCGAAGCGCGTTGTGATATGGACGCTTGACGTTAATAACAATATACTAACCGTGCCGATAGATCTAAACGTTTAAATTATTATATATTAAAAATAAACCCGTGTCCTTAATTGGATGTAAAATATAAAAACTATTCAATCACAAAAAAATGTAGTCCTGACTCCTGATAAAGTAGCTTTCTATAGTGCAAGAATAGTTAAAATCGGTCCAGTAGTTTTGGAGCCTATTTATATGTATACTAGCGGAAGCCCGTAACTTCGTTTACGTGAATTCGTATTTTTTCCACAATCGCATAAAAAGTAGACTTATAGCCTTCATCGCCAAATGGACTAATACTGAAAGAATTTTTCAAACAAACAAACTCTTCAGCTTTACATTATTAGTATAGACTATATAAATAAAAAAGATTTTTTTTCGTTTGTATCCAATATGTATTATTAATATAGGAGTTTTTCCATAGTTGAAACGACTAATCTAGTGTTATTGACAATAAAAACATATAAAGACAATGATTAACTTCGAAGTCTATAAATAACAAGCAGTGGTTTTAAACAGTGTTTATTAGCTCCTCGCTAAACATAATATATCACACATCAGCTATTTAAATGGCTATGTTTACCAAATATGAGTGTGATCGTTTGAGTCTGTTTCTTTACCAGTTTATTCTGAACAACAATAGTGATATGATTCCATTATATGATTTTTAGTTGTTAATGTTGGTTTAATATTATGATTATTCAAATATATTATAATGAAATTGCCTACTTTACGTTTACGTTGCTCTTACATTTCTCTTCGCCAATCGTTTCCTAGAGAGCACCACAGATCATGTATGGGTTCATACCCATTTGATAACCTTCTGGTGTTTTTTTCTGATGTTTGTTTCTGATAATCCTTTTATATTCTTAGCACGTAACAAAAAAAAATTAAAAATCTTATTATTCCTAATTTATTATTGTAGACAAATGAAGCAAGTATTCGAACTGAAATAAGAAAAAAGTATTCATCTACGTAGATTATTATTATTGCTCTACTTTTTTTACTTGCTTCATTTATTACGACAGAATTACTATGATTTAATGTTAATACTATAAATGTCATGAATCAACATAATGCAATGGCATGAATAGATTTTTTTCGCTTGTTCACATTCTCGCTTTAATCGTAGTTTATCCGCCGGCTGTGGGAGCGGCACTGCGGCATGCGGCAGTCCCGACTGCTCTACTAAACAGTGGCCACGCGTCTTGCTTTCCTAGGACATGTCCTGGATAGTTTTAGGCTGCGTTTTAATGTATAAAGTGTCCTTCAATTCGTCCGAAACATAGCAATGACTTGTAGACTCCGGTATTCTTTTTTTCTTAATTCTCTTCATGCCTCTCCACTAATTAAAATTGGCTTTGGTTGACAGCTAATGGAACTTCTCGCAGTCTTGCGCCAAACGAAACAGATGAGTTATTCTTATCAGTATTAGATGTTAATCAGATAAAAATAACTATAACAACGTACAAAACAAAGGCGTTTAAGTACTTTATTTTAATTTGCATACCTGTTCTTCTTGCATAAATTTAATTAAATTTAGTTTCAGTACATATTGATAGGCTTCGTTTTGTAACCGAATTTACCAGGTCTTGTCTTTAAATCCTAGTTTTCGAAACTGGAAATTGGCTTACCCTACTAGAAGCAATACACTCTTATCTACACATACCATCTGCTCTTTACTAGTAATGTATATTACCGATGCGACTTTTTTGTGCTCACCTGACGATTAATAAGGACATAAAATGCAATGAGAATACCGCATTTATATTAATGCAGTGATTCAAGTCCAGCTCCTTAGGTGAGGTAGGCTTTTTTCTATATCATTCATTGCCTAAGTATTTATATGGGAAGTGCTGGCGTGACTTGGGACGTAATCGATCAGAGCTATAAGTCGGGGAGACTTGCAGTGGTTTAATGTCTTTTGTTGGTCTTTTATTTCGGTTGCAGCTGGGCTTGCTTGTGCTGGCACGACCGTACCGGTGAGGTACATCGTAATAACATATGTGGCCCATAAAGAAGAGCAACTCATATGTACAATTATACTTATTGTACGTATGTTTATGGGCTTGTGTACCAGCTATACTGCACGAACACGACATACGGCACGAACATCGGCACACAAAAATAACTCAAATAAAAAT
>LUGF01041138.1:175033-187431 GCA_001625245.1 Calycopis cecrops | reverse complement strand
AGGGGCGCAGCAGGGGCGCGGGGCGGCTGATGTGCAGGTCTGTTGTTATCACAACAACACGCGAGCATCTGTTGACTTACATCATTTATCAATTACGTATTACAATCGTTATAACTTACAAACGTTAAATCTAAAGCGATGAAATCATTTTTTATGGACGCAACCCTGTTGTTAAATGTATACACGTAGGTACAATGTCATTACCTTATGTAGTAATAAGTTTGCTGCTATTGACTGGATAATCCGCGATCGACAGCCCTGGGGTTATTCACCCCTGATACCTATATGACCTTCACTCACACTTAACTTTGTCTGAATAACAAACGTTATTAAACTTTAGCGTTTATGAATTTGTAATAAATAATAATTAATCTCTCAGTAGGTATTTACCACGAACAAAACAATGGTTTAATTACTTTTAGCATTTGTGAGTCAGTTCAGGCGACCTTCCTCTTCACATCAGAAGTTTCTAGCTGTGTGTTTGTATGTACGTATGTACGTGAGGTTCCGCCGCGTCTGTCGGCGCGGCGGCGCGGAAATGGAGCGAGCTGTGGAGATTGGTTTTAAATCGCGTTACCTCCGGAGCGCAGGCCTGCCGTCATTACATCAGGGCTCAGGCAACACCCGCCAGGCTATTGTATTAGCTAGCGGCGGACCTGCACGTTTGTCGACACGATAAGCTTCCAAATTATAAGTAGTTATCTGTGCATGTAACAGAGCTAGAGAGGGTCCAACGTCTGTGTCTTCTGTCGTGGAGGATGTCTAAAAAAGTTGACTAGGATTACTTTTTTCGTTGTTAAAATAAAAACAGCTAGGTGGCTACTGGTTACGAAGGTACACCTGTATGTTGAGCTGTTTACATGTCGGGTAAGAATTGTGTAAAATAGCATTTAGAATTCAAACATTTTGACTTGCAACTTAGTTTGTAGTGTTTGTACGTAGGTATATTTTTGTCAACTTCATATTATACTGGCGGAAACTAAAAAAAATAAAATTGAAAAGTAGTTTTTACCGCTGTGATGTCTTTGTAATCAAGTTCAAACTTTCATATTTAGGATATCGCCGTGGGAACTCCAACATGTGAGATTTAATTCAATCGGTCCAGAATAAGTAGGTGACAAACCTGGGTCACGAGACCTCAAATAAACACAGATGTAAATAAAATAACAGATATATTAACGAACAACCATCAATACGTACCTATACGCAAAAATTAAAAATTGTTAGAGCTCATGTGAGAATTGTTAATTTATTTTATCTTCAATTTCAACTTAGTAGCATAGTAGTTTGGAATGCCATAACAATACAGATAAAACCATGACACGGCAAATGTTTGGTATAGTTATTTGGAAATATAATGGAAAAATATCATAAAACAATATTACTAGCGAAAACGCGGGAAAAAATAAAATGATTGATTCATGCATGGCGGTTTAAAAATCCAGGAAGACTAAATAGCTATTCAGGACATCTCAGGATACTCCAAAAACCTAGATATATCTGAAGGTATACAGGACAGTTGGCAGCCCTAATACATTTAGACAGGGCCGCGCTTCCGCCCGGCTGACCCTAGGAGCGCCGGTATGTACGCGGCATTAGAATACAATGGAGTGACACTCTGATATCCTGCGCATTGTAATGACAGTTCCTACACTACTGATTAGCTGTGAGCTAGGCGGAAATGTGTCTACATATATACATACATACATACACACATACGTTTAGCGACAACACATCTCTGAGGTCTCTCTAAGGTCTTTTCCTGCCTCTCGTGTTTCGGTCGACGTTTCATCCATTACAGTCGGAACAATGCGTCCTCTTAGGGTTCCGCCCGCGCCGTCACTTCCGGGGCAGACGGAGCCGGCTGATAACGTAATGCTCGTGTTAGCGCTCCCGCGGGAATCATTTGCATTTCCGGGAATGAAATATGGAACAAATAAACGCGAACATTTCAAAACCGGGAATGAATATCGAATTTAGAAATACATAAGTTCCTTTTTACCGCTTGATGTATACAACAATATTGTTTTGAATGTGGTTGTCAGTGTACAGTTTGCACGTTTTAACGCTTGGCTGGTTTGTCTATCACCTGCTGTGAGGGGTGCAGGAGATACGCTGCGATCTGTGCTGTGTGTCGCTGCGTGTTTGGACGCAAAATGTAATAATTATGTCAATTAATTATTGTTAGCTCCTGCTCTTATCTAACTTAATCTAACTCTAACGAAAAAATTCCAGATTTTAACTAGGGAGTTATGGATTTTTCAATGCGATGACTAGATGTGTTTGTGACTTCTCGCTGCAATATCGTAGACGCTGTTGGTTGTTGACATGTGTGTCGCATGAGACGCACACCTCTGTAGACATTTCACATTCTAACGGGCGAAGGAAGTCGCATTTTAAATTTCCGCTGGCGAGGACACGACTAGCGCGAAAGCGCCAGCGGCCAGACGCCGGCATTACCCACTCTGTGGCACGTACCCACCTGGGCTGGAGGAAGTCGACTCTCAGTGTAATTCCATGATACATGGACAGCCACGGATAGTGACTGGTGGTAGTCGGATCACAGATCCTTTGTTCTTACGTTCATTAGTTTGGGCTTTCGACGAATCTGATAAGACTTAAGCATCAAACGATTTGCAAGAATATGCAGCACTTTACATATAGTATGAGTATTAAAAGAAACACAATAGTACAGTGATATTTGGCTATATTTTTTTACTTCTTTGAGAAAAAGTAAGCACTAAAACCACCATACGATTTAATATACATCATCCTACATCAACCATTTTGGTAAAGCATGAACAGTTGGCGCATACATTGTAGGTTACACTATGAAAATATAAGCAATTGCTGAACTATTACTGAATGAATAATAAATAAGGATCGACAGATAACGGTGCGAACAGAAATAAAAATATTGACAAGTTGCAAAATTAGAGCATAGGAAAAGAAAAAGTAACGGGACGCGTGACGCGAACACGTCCGTCGTGTGCGGCGCGCGACGCGCGTACCTTCGGCGGAAACGATCCGCAGATAACCTTGTTACCGCGCGTAATGAACTGTGCCGTCCGTGAATATAGAGCGCGTAAATAAATAGCAGATGCGCCCAAAACTCACCCCGCGCCCGCCAGACACACACTTAGCATAATAATGGCGGGGCGGGGGGTGGGGGCGGCGCGCCTCCCCCGGCTGACACGATTCTCACGCGACGCCACTTCCCTCCGCCCGTAATGAATGGCCGGTGATGTAAAGTGACGCAGCGGTGACACAACACGCGAGTTGTGCCGTGTACGCGATTTGTGGGTAGTTTTAGGATTATGTCATGTGTCACGCACTCCGCGCCCCGCGCCCACCTGACCCAATTTGAATGTTGATGTCCGATTGTATCATCTTTACGGCCTGTAATGGCATTCACTTGGTACTCCTTCAATGTATGTTTCTTGTTGAGACTGCAGAAGAACTCCCTATTTTATAAATCATTGCGTACAGTGGCACTCGTAAACTAAAAAAACTAGGGTAGTTTTAGTAAGTATATTATTTATTATGGGGGGAAGTTTCTTACTGCTATGTACTTTTTCATGTAAAATTTAAGAAACATTTATGCTTTTTAATTTTGCAGTGAACGTGTTATAGAAAGTCCTTTCACAGACGAAATCCCTTTGGCCGTCACCCTCCCGTGCACACGCTGGGCTGACACATTTCTCGATGCCCTCAAGGCTAGTCGGGTACATAATCAAAGTCCGCCGCCCCTCGCGACATGTGCGCGTGACGTATCATTTGCGCTTTTGTACGCCCACCCATTAGGCCGCTCGGCCGGGGGCTGCCCTGTGCGACCGTGGGACTGACGCGTCGACTTGATTTGCTTTGAAATATTTGATGCAAAAATTATTGGCTTACGATTTTAGGGCTTACAACGTAAAGGGCGGTACGGGTATTGTGTTTTATAGCTGGCTCAAGATTGATATCATTCCATCGTTTTATTAAACCCACAGACGCTGAAAAGGTCTTTTTTTATAGCATAGAAGCAAACGATACAAAAATCCACTCATCTTGATCCTTTGTCTTATTTACGTTAAATTTGTTAGAATCTGAGTTTTTCCCTAGAATCCACTACACTTACACTATAGAAACTTCCAGATTTTTTTTATTTGGGGGTCTACCTTCTCAACTCCAGCATTAATATGACGGCACTGAGCATCTTGGCATTGACGAGTTAACTAAAAATATAAATTGTCTTCAAAAGTAATTGTTTTGTCGGAATGAAGCATTGACGGACAAAGTGATCCCGTGAGATAGTGCTGCGCTATTTATTTTCTTTTGAGGTACGAAACCATTAAACACAAAGTTGTTAAGCCTCTTGAAGTGTATATCTACTTATTAATTAGGAGATTAAGATAAAACATGTATAAACATATCTATTTTGTAGCTATTGAGAGATTATCTGTTGGGAAATGATAAGAAGATCTCTTAATGAACACGGTTGATAAATGTCGCTTGACTCTCGTCCCAACGTAATTACAGATAAAAGTTAACCGACAGAGTGGATACCATCAGCGAGCCCGTGTGGTACAGATTGCAAGTGCAACATGGACTGTAAGAAAATACAACATTGTAATGTATTAAGTACGGTGAACTTCTGTGGCATTGATAGGCATAAGCAGGCCTATATTTGTACAAGGACCAAGATATTATAGCTATCTTTATTGCATAGAGCCCCTAGTAGAGCCCTTATTAATCGAGCAGTTGGAGTATTCTTGTGATTCATAAATATCTCAACTAGAGTTCATATATTCCGATGCTTTGTCTAATTTTATCTAATCCTGCCTGTTGGAAAAGAGTGACATGTAAGTTAAAATCACAGTCACGTGCCACACCGCGGCATGGAGGTAGCAATGTTAGCATGATGAAAAACGTTCTGACCAATGCCAATGGCTGTCTTACCATATTATAGATAGTATCGTTGTATTGACATACGTCGATGTGTTTGTTAGTCACAAATGTGTGCGCGGCGGCTTAGCTAATAGCAGGTAGTAGACAACCTAGGACAATCGTGCACGGTTGCGCGCTCCGCGGATATGCAAATAAAAACGTCGGTGTGCAGAGCGGTGCCAAGATTACAATGTGGTGGGGTGAACGACCGCGTTCGGCGCCCGCGACCTTGCTGCCAGACTCACCTACATACGGCCACTTTTGCTTTCGACAATTCGCAAAAAACAACCGAATTGGCCTGCCCCGAACTCTATTGAGACGACCGCGACGTGTCTGGGGAACTAGAGCGCGCGGTGCGTCGGGGACTCGCGCCTTGCATGTTTACGTGACGCGAGAACCGTACGTCTACGTATGTAGTTGAAGAGTTTGTTGTTGGACGCACACGTCTCATAACTGCTGGTCCGATGTGAACAGTTATTTCAGTGTAAGCCTACGCCGTTTCTCAAGATGGTATCCACGTCATCATGCTTACGCCTGGTCCCCATTGGTCACGATCATTTCACGTTCACGATATGCAATAGCTAATAAGCATTTAAAACATCTTATAAAATGAAATTATACGTAAAGTACTATAGTTAGTATCATTTGCAAATAACACACAGTAGAAGCGTAACTTTAGAAAAGTAACTTGCGGAAATTAAGAAGTCTGCTTCTTGTGGCACATTTTCGTTTTATCGCCTAAGCAATTTTCTCATAAAATTGCATTTCACAAACAATTTTCTTCATTGTGCTTTACGTAAAAACCGATAATTCGCAATTATTTTCAAGCGGTTCTTAATAAATTGGGTCAATTAGGGATGAAGCGCTCGTCGGAACGACGGAGGGCGGAGCGCCCCGGTACCTCGGCACAAATGGGTTTGTGAACAGACAGATGAGTGCCGGAGCACCGAGTTTACTGCGTTGACGATTTTGTGTTTATTTGTTGTCGTCTAATATTTGGTATCCTTTGTGACGTAAACGAACTGAGTCACCTGTTGCACACCTGCTGGACGTCACCTGCCGTCAAATACAACATATTCAAGTAGTCGTCACTATCACAAGCAGATAAACAGCCATCAGTCAAGTAGACGCGGTCATTTAATTTAATATTTAAATGATAATTAGAGAAACCGTATAATATAAGCATTTAAGTGCTTAATTACTTAAGGTACAAACAAAGTACGTCTGTTTTCGGAAAATGCGGGATGGTAAAACATCTAAACGAATATCTAGTTCGTTAAATTTGTTATATTGTAGTAAATAATGTGTCATAAACCTAGTTATAAGAATACCATACAATGTTGAGAAGAAGTTTGTTAAAAGCAGAAACAACAGGAAACTAATATTGGACACAGGCGTACAGGCGAGCGTCGGTACGTGCAGTGAATGTCATTCGGCCAAAAATAATAAACGCTAGTGCGTCGTATCGCGTACGTCGGTCAGTGCAGCGTTGCGTCACTGCACTGGACCGCCGGGGCATTGCACCTTGTGACCGAGCGAGAGGCACCTCCCTCTCTCGCTCCCACAACTACTTGCTCTATCATCGCGTGAGATCGATCGCTACGACTCAACAGCTGATTGTCATTATCATAAACTTGATGTAAGATTACATAACACGCTACGTAGGACGCGTTTGTGCAAATACTTAGAAAGTATTTTCTTTTGTTTTCAGTGGCGTGGCGGTGCTGAGTCCTACAGAAAGCGGCGGCTGCAGCGGTAGCGACATCACCGAGCCCCGCTCCCCCCGGAGCCCGGAGTCTGGCTGCAGCGCGAGCGAAGAGCGCATGCCGCCTTGGGCGAACGATCCGGCGCCGCCGGGACCGCGACGCCTTGCGGCACAGCCCGCGCCTCTCCGCCGTCCCAACCCGCCCGCACATCGCCGCATCACGGAATACTTCAACCATAAAATGAAGCCGCAGAACGGCATCAAGCGCGACTCCAGTGCTATTAGCCACGACGATTCTAAGAAAAAGTGCCTACCTAGAAATGGTGTTACGAACGATTTGGAGAAATATATTTCATATTTATCTCAGACGCTGAGTCCTAAAGTATTGCTCGATGTTGAGAAGCAAAAGGATACATCGAGATATCCTGCTAATCCCACACCCACTAGCAGTATTGATAGCTTTAAAACGAGAGACCTAAATAAAACAGCGTCTACCATTAATTCTAAGGGGCCAAATGACATCATTAGACCTAAAGATGCCAAAGAGATTCACAGTATGAACGGTTTCGTTCAAATGCGGCACGGTACTGAGCCTGTTAATAAACTCAAAATCAACGGAGTTTATTACAATGGATTGATTGAAAGTAACAAACAAATTTCAACACCACGAATAACGAAAGACCCATCCGCCAATATCTCGATGAATAACATAAAACCTTCCACAAGTATGTATAATTCCAAGGTTCCCATTCCGGTGTCAAATGAAACTGGTGGGATTCGAATAGCTCCAGCGACTAGTTTCTCTAAGTCACCGAAAAAGATGAACAGGGGAGATCTGCAAAAGACAAACGGAGTTGTCTCGTCGACAACTAAGTTGGACAGTAGAATGAACGGTGTAACATGCGGATCCAATAACTTAAGTCTGAATCCATTAAATAAAACATCTCCAACAAAGAAGGAACCTAAGAAGAATTTACAGTCAGTTAAAAGAACCAACAGAAAATCTTCAGCCTGTATTGCTAACAGTAAAAATTTGACTTGGTCTAAAGCTAATAATTTAAAACAGGTCCAACTACAGAATCAAAATTGTTTAAACACGTTGCCAAATACACCTATGAAGCCCGTTGTAACTGAAGCGAGTTCAGCGCCAAAAATGAATATGTCGAGTAACATACGACAAGTGTCCATGACGGTGAACGGTAATCTCAGCAATTTGAATGTACCTGTGACTAACTTGCAAAACTGTCACCAGTTGAATATCCCACAGCAAGGGTGCAACGGGGCCGTGAGCTCCACTAACTTACCATCGTTTGTGGCCGTACCACAGAATGTCATGTTGACGACATTAAGATTACCACAAAATGGACTCTCAGGTCAAGCACTGCTCGATCAAAGTAATATGGCAGCCTACAATCGACCCAATGTCAACAATCCTACGAAAATAAACGGGCAATTAGTTTTCCCATTTGTGCAAAATATAAACGGTACCGTAGTTCAAATACCCAATATGATGGCTAAAGTTCCAAGTTTTGTTCTTCCACAATCGCCACAATTGGCGACACAGCGGCAGGATCACCTACAGAATCAACAAGCTGCGCAGTTTTTAATTAACGGGACTCTGTTGAAGCTCGCCAGCACTATTCCCGCCACCTTGAATATGAGCGGTAATAAATCGGGACCCGTGACGAGCCAGCCGATCCCCATTATAAACAAAAACGTCCCTGGCATGCAAGCGGTCGGAGTGACAGTTCAGCCAAAAACAAATTTCACCGTAAACTTTAGCCACCCGCTCCCCCATCTCGTGCCGCAACCTGGATTTATTGTAACTTCTGTGCCAAATATGAACGTGAAGGAAACTTGGAGCTATACGAGTAACAACACTGTGACGTCCTCTCAGTCGTCTTGCTCGAATCCAATAGTACACCATCCAACGCCAATTGGGAACAACTTTAACACACCTACCCTACACTCGAGTAGTATTCCCATCGCCCCCGTGAAACCCCCGGATAACCCAATACAGGGCACGGAGCCACCGAGTAGTACAGTGAAAGAGCCTGAAATAAGTGATATTATAAATCAAAAGTGTGATATTCCTTGGCTGTCTAAAACTGTTAATAATAACATCGTTCCACTAGATAATAAAATGTCCGCGAGGCCTTTTTCGCAAATTAGTAATTATTCAGGGAAAAATGATAAGATTGATTGTAAAAAAGTTTTGAATGGAGAAGTCCGCAAAGACAAATGTGAGAAGTTGCGGCGACAAAGTAAGGAGCACATGAAAATGGAGGAGTTGAGCACAGGCGAGGATGCGATTTTCACACAAATTACTGTCCTGAAGGATGTATCGTCGAATGTCCAGAGCACTATGATAGAAGCTAATTACTTATGTGCAACCGCTGAGTCCTCTGAATCCGGTATTGGGACAGACAAGTCAATAGACTCGCCTAGTGACTCGCAGGGAAGCAAGGAATGCGACGAGGATTCATCACTATCGTTAAGTATTAGCCTAAGCTCAGTAGAGGCACAAGTTAGTCCAAAAAGTCCGATTTTGAAACAACCCAAGACAATAAGGTTTCCGCCGAAAAGTGCCACGAAACCGGAGAGTGCGAAGAGGACGCCAAGCGCCGATACATCGATAGTGGTGTGTCTGTGGGAGAACTGCAAGAAGGACTTCGAGAGCGACGTCGATCTATTAGATCATTTGCAGGTTAGCTCAAAAATTCTCCTAAAGTTAGGGATTATTTTTAACATCCTATTATTATTATAAATGTGAAAGTATGTATGATTGTTTGTTTGTTACTCTTTCACGCAAAAACTGCTGAACCGATTTTAATGAAATTTGGCACACACACAGAGAGTAACATGGATTAACACCTAGGATAGTTTTTATCCCGAAACAATGTTCCTATGGTGGGATACCATGGGAAGATTTTCCACGGGATCCAAATTGACGCGGGTGAAACCGCGGGGCGCAGCCTTCGTAAAATTATTTGAGATACCAACAGTCATACAACAAGAACAAGTTATACACATGACACATCATTGGCAGAGAAAAGTTTATTGACTTTAAAGAGGCATAAAGCCATGGCACATTATATTATACATTTCATTTTAATTATATTTTGCAACTTGATATGTACCATCCATGTCCAAATATTAGCACGTTAGAGTAAAATGTTAACAAATGGTAAATTTCGTTTGCAGTCCGTCCACGTAGAGACGCAGGCGGGTAAAGACAACTATGTGTGCCTTTGGGAGCGCTGCAAGGTGCGGGGCAAGCCGTCGTGTTCGCGCCTGTGGCTGGAGCGGCACGCGTCGTCCCACGGAGGGAACAAGCCCTTCCGGTGCATCGTCGAGGGCTGCGACCGCCGCTTCTCCACTCAGGTACAATTACGTTCCTAAGCGTTACGCCTTAACATTTGTATACGTTAATGATAATTTAAATTTGGTCCCATTTCTTCTATTAACTCAATCCGCTGTTCGTCGCCCTCTTCCCCTAAAAAAATAAAATATATCTTATATGATTTGGGATAACTTTGAAGATTCAACTAGATTTCATTAAAACAATAAATACATTTGGCCATAACTGAGTGTTTGTATAACTGAGTATTTGGCTATAATCTGTTACTGTTACAAAACTGGGAATTATAAACTTTTAATTTTGTGCGCGCCCGGCACAACGAGCTTACCAAGTTTAATGAATTTATTTTTCACCATATTATAATATAGTGATGAAGATCGATCTAAGGGAAACTTTTTGTAATTAAAAACTAAATATCATAATATGACATGTTATGTAACTAAAGTAAACAATTTATGTAGAATTTTCAACACTTGCAAAACACACATAGAAACTTCATCAATAATTACGTGTGTCTTTTATGTATCAGTGTCAAATGCATGCATGCATAGTGTGTGTAAAGTTTTATTTATTAAATTGAAGTACTTTATAAACATTATGATCAAAAAATATTAGTGTTCGGCGCTTCACTTACAATATAAACTATAACTTACAATATAAACCAAATAAAACAAAATAAAAATAAAATAAAAAAAATTAACCTAAGTGTGCCAAATTTCAAACTTCTCTGTCGCGAAGTTTTCGTAAAAATGTTTCCGAAGTTTTTGTTTCATGATAATAGACATGGCATAGCTTTTAATGCGTGGAAACATTTTGTTTACTTCATTTAGTAAGTCGGTGATTTTGTGATCTGAGCTAGACTAAAAAGATCGCAAATTTTGAATGTAAATTATACAGAAAATTTTATACCACTAATCAAAAATGTATATAAAATGTTGTGCTGTTATTTGTCATCGCATGTATTTAGGCATTTTCGTGTTCCTGCTCCACTATACTGTTAACGTGTCTTCTATTATTTGTTTCTTAATCTTTTCATCTGTAATTACATATTTCTTTAATTTGAAGCCAAAGGTGTTTTGAAAGATTTACTTTTTAAGCAATATTGTTGCTATATCTAACAGTAAATGTAATCCACAAACATAGATTGGTTATGTTGTTTCCATGGTTTGACTCGAACATCTCATTTCATGTTTACTCTCAAAATTCCTTTTCTTTTATTTATTACGACCTGCCGAGTCTAAACTCGAATGCTAATCCTATGTGTTACCGGTGATTTACTTACTACGTCTTCAACCATTGTGTTCGTCAATTTTGAACATAAACTTGTGTTTTGTTTTCTGTCCCTAAGGTGCAGAGGATGTTGAATGTACTAATACTACTAGCCACTTCACAGTGTTAATTTTATGTTGCGAAATTTATTGAATTTTTTAATACAAATGCAATAAATTTTATTTTTATTTACTTTCTACACAACTTTACCTACACGTGGTCGGTGCGGGAATGTTACTGACGTAGCTTGGACAGGACGAAATCAAGTATTGTGATAGGATTAAGAATTAACATTAACAAGTGTAGTTTAAGATGTGTACACACGACCCTTGTGTGGAAAATTATGGAGTAAAAAGACGAATATGATGACTTTAATCTGTGGATCGAGATGTGCCACGCTCTCACAATCGTCGTGCAGGATTTGTCGAGTTTCGTTCCATGAGTAGGAGTAGCCAAACGGGTGGTTTTGCGATCCACGGTTACGGCTTGCATTTGAGCTGTGTTAGAGGACAGGGTTGCTGAACAGACTCCAAAACACCAAAGTACCCTAACCTTTGTATTTTGGTATTTTAGCTCAGCATCTCGCATCTTTTCTGACGCAATTTGGGTGTGTGCCGATGATGTTGTCGTGGAACAGAACGCCTGATATCTTCGTCGCTTGGCTCATTCGTAACATGGCACATGCAATTTCCAGATATTGCTCGAACGCCACGTGAACAACCACTTCTCGGAAGGCTCGTCAAACTCCAGCAGCAGCAAGAAGACATCAGACAGCAGCTCGAAGTTGATACGACGGAATGGGAAGAAGTTGCGCTACAGGAGGCAGCCGTGGTCGGGTGAGTACAATAACAACGTCAGATGTGATGATTTTAATACAAGGTAGTGCCAAGCTGAAAGAAGGGCAGCGCATCTTTATAGCCTTTATGCAGATGTCTATGGGCGTCGGTAGTCATGAAAATGGCTCAAAATGCCCGTTTGCCCCTCTATACTATAAAAAAAAAATGTTGATTGGGCCCAAACGTCTACATGATACCAGCGTTTCATGTAGTTTGTGACTCCGGAGATTCATTGCCACTCGCTCACACGAGGTCGCCGGGGTGCGTCATACGCTGTCGCGATTCGTACGGTGTGGGA
>LUGF01041138.1:135399-173239 GCA_001625245.1 Calycopis cecrops | reverse complement strand
CTACCCGCCGCATGTGTAAGTACCCTTATTTTTTTCTATAATGCTCATGTATCCGCGGGGGCGCGGGGAGATGGTGTCCGACTCACACTGGCTAATAAACCGGGTTTTACACGTCTTAGTCCTTGACGGGAATACGTGGAGCCTGGAGCCTCCGCCGATTGTGCAAAAATATAGAGATAACTTAGCCATTATGTAAATTTTTTTATCATATAACTTGTCGATGCTAGACTTGTAAATAAAAATATTTTTGAAGTAAATAATGATTGATAACTATATGAGGATAGTCAAATGATTTCCATTATGATAGATAATTACTTAATATAATATGTAGGTACATATGTACCTATTGCGAATATATGCACATAATATTATAATATGTACACATATTCGCTACTAAATGCTTTCTCTCATCTTTAATCTGTTCTTATAACAATGCCTTCACATTTATACTTTATACAGGCCTAATATTATATTCGCTGTTATGGGCTTCGCCTGAACGTAACTAAAACGTACGAACAAAATTTAAGTCGGTTGTACGTTGTTACTTGTTTATGGTATAAAGTTGTTATGTGTAAGTGCTCCCACACAAATTTGCAATGAGCTGACAGAATGCAAGGCGTTGCAAATTACGTAAACTTACTTTTTGACGTAAGACCGCAGAAATGAGCGTCGTGCACGCAGATCCTTGCGAATTCCAGATTTGTGTGCGAGCCGTACGTTAAGTCCCGTGAAGTTGTGTGTTTGTCACGTGTTTGTGTTTTCAGGTGAGCATTGTTTCTGGAGTAACGTAGTATGGAACATGGGAGTGTGGTCATTATATATGTAGCATTTAAATTTAATGTCAAAAACTCGAAATCAATTTAAAAATATCTAATATTTGATCCAAAGTTTTTTCTAAATTTCAAATGCTAGGTAAAATCTCATTCTAAGAAGGAAACGAGGCGTCATGTTTTTGATTGTTTGAAGAATTCCATTTGATGCTAATGGTATTTTACAGCAACGTTATTGGGTTCTATTGTTGGTTATGTGTTCAGGTAACCAGGTGGGTCTCGGTATCAGTTGTAGCAATCTCAAATATGAAATACTTACATTCTTTCTTTCAATGTTAGATGTTGTCCTATCAAAGGTTATAGGGACCGCGCAATAAACATCGTGCCATCACTTTCGTTACGGGTACAAATTATTGTTGACAATGACAGAGATTACAGGCTTCGATACTAGGTTAATACATTAATATTATACTCCAAAACTGCATATTTCAGTCACTAGTTGGTGTGACAGTCCAGGTGCGCGGTCCCTATATCATTAGATCATCATTACTCATTAGATAGATATCCACTGGAGCTAAATCACTTGCTTTAGAAGTTTATTTGCTATTATTAATAATACTACAAGTGCAATCACCTATTAGTTAACATTAGATTAACTTATTGTGAATTTTAGCTGCATTGAGGAGGACTGGTTTCACAGGCTCTAATGAAGCTATGGTTAGATTCCAAATGTACATGTATCAACAAAATCGCTGATTTCGATATCATGTGTAAGTTCCACATGTTATGAAGCATTTTGTAGTAATTAAGGTTTAAGAGTATCGAATAGATACTTGACACTATCATAGATTTAGAATTGGTGTCACTACGTGAAAGATGTACAAGGCGTGGGAGCGAGACACTCAAATTAAGTTCCAATCATCGGAAAAGAAAAGAGACAGTAGATGAAGTACACATAAGACAATTATTTTAGCGAGTAAGAGGCCATAGCGACCCGATTACATAATAATGACAAAGTCATGTAAGTGTTTTTGTAGTAATTCTGACATTTGTCAAATATTTTTTTTGTCTCGCCTCTGTTCTGACATTGTGTATCTTGTACATTCTAAATCTATGGACACTATAATAGTAACCTGTGAAATCGGTTATGTTATGAACACTTGCATGCGGTGGATCTATCACATGTACTCTTCATGTAGATTGTCATACATATATACGGATAGTTCTTTTGTTATATTTTCGCACGCTGATGTTATGCTTGACAGTTCTTGTTTTTCTCGCGCCAAAAGTTCGTTCGTGTTCGTATTTTCATAATAGAAATAAGCACAGAAATAGAAATAAAAACAAATGTTAAATTTAATAATGTTGTCTATTTGTGCAATTAAACAATTTGTCCAAAAACATGTCAGTGTTTTGTTAATAAGAATATTGTGTCACAAATCAAAATTTACCCACTTACTATTATTTCGTTTTTCCCATAGGCGTGGACGCTTTAGGTTTCTAGTCTCCGTGTAATAAGAGATTCGATTATTTTTAAATTAGTCCAAATTGACTTCATATTTTGAGGTTCGAGTTATCATTCAGGAACTGTCACGCAAGTGTCAGCTGTACCGACAGCACCGCCACGGCGCCACACAGAAGCATTTGAACGTTGCTAGCAATAAATACACAAAGTGTGTGTAATTCTCTCACGGTAGAAGTGAAATTTCAGATTTAAAAAAATATATTTAACTGACTGATGACATTAATAGAGTTCTTATATGTTTTCTCTTGGCATAACATGGCATTATTTTGTGTCACATTATATATTGTGCAAAAAACTAATTTGGTTGCTCAAATATTATTTCTCAGAGAGGTGTATTATACTTCCTAATGTCATTTGGACATTAATTTGAGTTTCTTAGAAATAATTAATCTTATTAATTGTACACAACATACATGTTAAACCGTCACAGTTCCACATCTGGCTGTGACAACACCGAGGACTACAACACACTTTGAATATAATCTGTTACATTTTTGTTTAGCCAAGTTTCTAATTACAACTGTTGTGAAGACGAAGCTTGACTTCATTGATGCAAAATAAATATACATTGAAAAAATATATTATCATAATATATCGTTGCTAGCATCACGCAGGGTTGCCAGTCCGTAACCAAGCTAAAGGCGAGCGTTATTTAGCCATTTTGTTGTGGAATGCTTCATTTATTTAGCTCTTGCGCTTCTGCTTGCCTGCTCTTATACACCCGCCGTATGGGCTTGCAACCCGACAAACTGCAAACACACTCCCAAAGTTATGTACCACCGCGTCTCCTACGGAACATACTGTCGTCAAAATATACTGTCGTGCCTATGAAGAGTACGAGAGTGTTATGTTTGCAGTCCCGAGTGCCAAGTGCGATTTGTTACGTTACCGCGATGGACGCGTCTAACGCTCTCTGCTTCGATTGGTCCGTCCCTTTTAACCAGTTGGAGAACCGAACGCGGTTAGCTTGTCGATAGTGTTAACGTAAAAAACAATATCGCACCCGGCAGTTCTGTGTGGCGCTTGTTGGCCCTCCCTAATTATATTTGCGTGTGTGTTTCAGGGTGGAGGATGAATGGGTGCCAGAGAGCGAGGTGCGCCGTGTGAAACGTGTGGAGATAGCACAGCTGCCCGCGCGCGTCAAGGTGCTACTGTACGAGCAGTTCTGCGGGTCGTATCGCAAGAGCGAGACGCCGGCAGCCTCGGCCCGCAAGAGCGAGACGGCGACGATGCGCAAGAGCGAGCCGCCAGCAGCCCTGGTTCGCAAGAACGACGCGGCGACCACGCGCAAGAGCGAGACGACGACAAGCAAGAGCGAGACGGTGACATGCAAGAGCGAGAGGGAGCCGTCTCCTCCGCCCTCGCGTCGACAACCGCCTGCGCGCCTTCTTCCCCCTCGCAACTGCACCTCCTCGCGCCTCCTTAACAACCTGTTGGCCAAGCGGCGAGAGGGGGCGGAGTGCGCCGACGCGTACCCGTACCCGCCGCCGGAGCAAGACGAGCGGCCTGCGGTCACCGGCGCCGGCAAGAGGAAGATGGGTAGACGGTACGGCGGCAACTCCTTCTGGCCCTGCGGACGATAATACCCGAGCCCGCCGCCGACGCCAAAGATCCGCCGCGACGGAGCTCGTTAACAAGACTGAGTACCTTTTATATATCTGAGTACCGCGCATGCTCGGCCGTGTAAGTAGATGTACATAGCGCTCCTCGGAGTGGCGTTAGTCTGAGTAGGTAAGCTAGTTGTAAGTCCGCCGGCTACTGTCACTGCCAGCAGTAGGGGAGTCCCGTGTCACCAAGTGCCTCGCACGGACTACCGCACCATACCAGTGTTCAATTTATATCGGATTTACCCGCGTCATATCAACTCGCTTTCATGAGTTTGACGATCGATTTGACTCTAGACGTGACGCCTTAACGGAGTCGGCGAGTTGGTTTTACGTTAACGCGATCGATACGTTAGCGACGGCGGATTGGCCCGTTACAATCGATTTTATTCGATTTCGGTCGCGTTAATGTCGGAGCGACTCGGGTATCGTATCGACTATACTGTTAGCAATAAACTATTTGTGATAAGGTCGAGGGGCTCGAGGATCCGTATTCATTTTGACGCACAAGTTTGTAAGTTTTTTTACAGTAACGACCCCATAGTTATATTGTATACAAAAATCGATTTTTTCAAAGAAATTCGGAGTGTAATTTTTACAATTAATGATAATGTAAATATATAGAGGTTGTGTAACATAATGATAGCGGCGACTGCATTTGCAATAAACTAGTATTTAGACGAGCGCTAGGGATGTGCTATCGTTATGTTACCGAGTCGAGACTCGATATCGATTATTGTATGAAACCGATTATTACGTGACATATTTTTGTATCGCCGAAACGTAAACGTATGAAGCAATACATTGTGAAATATTAAGTGAATTTTAATAATTAATATTATCAAACGTTAGAGTCATCTGGAAGAATATTTTTTAAATGGTAGAAAGTAAATTCGACGAAAGAGCAATTTGTTGCACTGGAACCCATGATTTTAAATTTTAATGTATTCATTGATAATACTGAAAGGCGGCCATTGAACTGCCTATCAAATTTTTTACTAAAATGACAATGATATTGTATATCAGCACAGGTGCACTTTGCACCTTATATTTTAAAGTTAATAATTTAAGGCATTTTTGCGCAATCATTAAGAGGGAATTTTGTGCGTTTAATTTAGATTTCTTAGTCGGTGTGATTGTCAATTTACTCGTGTGTTGTCAAATATGTAAGAGAAACCTGAAGCATGTGGTTTGTGACGCCCCCGTGTCGCGAGCTTTTGAGGTACTGAATATGTAAACTCGTTTTAGAGTCCAGGTACATGTGCGTTGTGTGTATCACTTAGTCGGTAACTTATGACAGATGATGATATTTTAGCGCAACAAATTGCTGTGTCCCGTCGACAATCGAGTAAAATACTTTTGGACGACCCTATACATGATCGGATTGCCTTTTAGCCGTAAGATGAACAAGTGATCAAACGACATTGTGTTCTGTGCTCACGAGATCTCGCTAGTATTGTTAGTTAGTGCCTGTAGCGTAAGTTAGGACGAATTGTGTCGAGCGACCGCCGCGCGCCGCGAGCGGCCGCTAGGGATGGGCCCGGCGTCTTATCGATAAAATGTAATGTGCCAGTTACAATGAATTATTTTAATGTAAAAATTATATTTTATTAATAATTAAATAATGTATTATAATTATATAATGAATTGTTTTAATTAATTATACAAATATATATCGACGCCCAACTCTAGCGTCCGTCTATTGGTATCGCTGATGTGAAGCCGCTTGTATAGTAGAAAAGTGATTAGGTTTTGTTCAGGGCTGCCTTTAGTTAGTAGAAGAAGTCTGTGAGATATACGGATCGATACTTTTAGTTAATGCGTAATGTTAATGTCTTGTAATTATATAGATTTTATTCGATAAGAAATGATTTTATTTTTAATTATTTATATTTTTATTTTTGTCGTACGGCAGCCCTGAACAGACCCCGTGGTGTGGTCCCAAAGAAACGTAATAGGAGAAATTGTCGAGTAGTCAAGTTGGTGCCTGAATGAGATGGCGGGTTTGTCGCTTATGTAAGGCTTCCAATGTACTGATTATGTTAAATTAACGAGTTAACGAACTGTAGACTAATGAACTCAGCACTGATCTAGTGCCATATTGTATTGGCTCATTTTTTTTTAGTTAAATTCGAAACCAAAATTGAGAAGCTGAGTCTGATCTTCCTGATCTCAGATCGGCAGTGAAGGAGGGGTAGGGGAGGGGGTTAGTACTTTAGTGGCGGTTTTACTTGGACATAAATTTTATGCGAAATAAAATCGCCACGAGAGATTGTCTAATGGCAGTTAGGATAGAGTTGTAATAGATGGCGCTAGTGCGTGATGATGTGATAGATGGTGCATCTGCAGAGTGGAAGGACCAATTATTAATATTCCGAGTTTAATTAGATTGCACCGGAGCAGTACAGTGGTCTACTTGTCTAAGAAATAATTTTTCATCATCAAAACTGAAAGATATTCAGAATCATACCAAGTAAGCTGGGCTCCGTAGGAAATTATAGCGAGGGACCCTTTGTAATCTCAAGTATTATTTTTTGTTTTTCAATTACCCTTATGAAAGGGTTTCGGATACCTTCTGCGTCTCGCACTAGCGCCCTCTACCTCGTGAACTAAAGTGATCACTATTGGCCTACGAAAGCTTCAGTACAAATGTTCATCTGACTCTCCAAGACCATTGGATAGATTGTAAAGTGTTTTGTATCGGTTAATTTTAGTGTAAAATCCATTAGGTAAGCGACTTAAGGACGCGCGACGGACTGGCGCGGATGTTCTTATCACTGCCACAATAGTCAAGTTTTTGTAGGTTGCTCAGCGATATGTTAAGTTAATTTTTATATTGTATCTGTATGGGAGTGTCTCTGGGATGTTGCTATGGTAATTATCTAAATGGGAATGTATGTAGGCAAAGATGTATTGGTATTTTAGACAATTTTCATAGTGAGTTTGTAGATGTAGGCGCGGCACCCCGGCTGCGCGTGTACAAAGGGGCTCGGGAGCTTGTAGACTAATTGAGACGAGTAGTACAATGGGGGAGGTGTATATAGGTATTTATTAAGTGGCGCAGCCGCGGTGTCCGCCGGGGACTGTTCCGTTTATATATGAATGTTCTCTTTTATTGTAAATGTTTGACTCCGTGCGCGTGTAGATAGCGCTTGCTAGGACCGACCCCGAGCTGATATAGTTTGTCCGCGTGGGTATCTACCTCAGTTAATTTATCACACCTTTGGGCATAATAATAGCGAATTAATGTCGTGCGGAATTTGTTCGTAGCGTAAGGAGTTTTTATATGATTTATCCACATGTCACAAGTACTGTATCTTATATTAAATATTGTATGATTGATGTTGTTGGCTTTCATTTGTTTCTTCTAGTACATAGCTGGAAATACATCAATACTAAGTAAGAGATATCAGACATGTATCCATGACATCGTTTTATTTAATAACCACGAGTGGGGAGGTATTCACTCACAAGCTGCCGGTGAAGTTCCAGTGGCCCGCTGAAGACGTGGAGGGTAAGTATAAGGGGGCAAACGAGAAATCATGCTATTTTCGTGACTACCAACGCTTATAGACATCCGCATAGAGGTTATACAGATGCGTTGCCTCCTTTCTCCTCGTGCATCCACCGGCTACTTACACATCGCACGAAACGCGACAGCACAGCTGTCACTACGCCGCGCCTGTCTCGTGTAAGCGATAGGTACCTCCTAGGTCGAGATGGCCTGATGCATGCAGCGTGGCACTACCTCTTACTAAAAGAGAATAGGAGAGCAACATAATATATGCATAGCACTTAACAACTATGTGAATAGACTACTCCTTTTTTGCCCTTTTTTGTATTAAAAATCAATACGCGAGGAAAATCATAGCTGGTATATAAGTAATGTATACTACATCGCCGTCCCCCTGGATATGCTTGACGCAGTTTTAAATTATGCCAAGACTACTGGCTACTGCCAGCCCCAACTTTTTATACAATGACTAAAAGGAATTTTTTCCACACTGAAGAATATTCTTCATCATGGTAATATAATATGCAAACAGCAAAATTATGCCATCAACTACGGGGTTCTTAGGTGGGCGGCCTCCTACCCGATGGACCTGACCGGTTAAGGCGAAACGGGCTTCGAATTTGTCAATCCGTGCTCACGATGCAAGCAGCTCCTGGCGGAGGTCTACGTAGCGCAGTAAACATATCCTTGCTGCTCATGATGATACTAAATTGTATAATTATTTAATTACACTTCTTTATTATAGTACGTATAGTTTTGAAAGCTACCAAAGCAAATAGGCATCAAAATAATAAAAAATAATGAAAAATAAATAAAATAATAAAAATAAAAATAATGGTAGAAATCTCACTATGGGATAAGTAGTACCTTTGTACAAGTGTTTATAATATTAAGATTGTAATGTATGTTTTCCCTGTGTACATTAATTATTAAATAAATAAAAAATAATTCTTATGTAGGTCGCCCATTGTAAGGGGAACTATCCCCCTTCAGAAACTCTCAAACCACACGAAACGAGACAGCATAACGGTGACTGCGGCTGTGTCTTAAGGAGGATAACACGTCTGTGTAACAATTATACAAATGCCTATTTTTTTTGTATTACTTATAAGATACTAAGAAAAATAGCTATTTCATGACTGCTCATAGCCATACACATTGAGGTTAAACAAATGCTTTGCCCTTCTTCACCTTCCCTTCTCCTCGGGTCACCGGCTTACACACCGCACGATGCGTGACGCAGCGGTTACTTTACGCCGGTATCGTACATGGACCTTGTTAATCATCGAAAGACCGGTGGATTATACCTCTGACATGTCTTCGGGGGCCTGATCCAGGCTCCTACCAGGTTTAATAGCGCTTCTTTTTTCTTCTAATCATCCAGTAGCAGGGATGTATCATAGAACACTTTGCTAGATAAGGAGATGATATATTAATACCATTAGAAGAACAACAATAACCTATGCAAGATGGGTTCTGTTAGCTGCATGATATATGCCACGCCATTGAAAAAGGTTTTCTTGTCCTATCAACGGCATCAATAAGGAAAACTTGTCGGCTTCAAGTAAGTTTACTGCCAGGTTGTCGAAGTTAGTTCTTAACGAGGGTTTTGTAGAATAGCGCTATTGCGATCTCGATCTTGCAGTATCCAGGAGGTCGTTGACGCAGGAGTAGTGCGGCAGTTCCGCTTCATCACCTCACGTAATATTCGGTACTCCAGCAGCATCATCCAGTGGGAGCGTTTGAGCTAGGAACGTGGGTCGAGCAGTTTGGAAGGCAATAGTGTGTGATTTTAGATCTCACAGGATTTTATTCTGAATCAGAAAGCAAACGAGCAGTCGGTGCACCACCATCACCTAATTGCTCCTTCCATTTAATGGGCCACCGGCTATTCGATAACCGCACACGACAGTTATCACTCTACGGGTGTATTATGAGAGCGAGAGGTCTCATAATACACCCGTAGTACCTCATCGGGACCGGCCCAGTCCGCTGCAATGCAGCATGGCACTACCTCACAATAATATGCTAATGGAATATGCTCGCACCTTTTAATACTCTTTACCTACATTTATAAAAATCTACGGTTGCATAATATCCGTTTGCTTAGTCGAGTTTTTATTACAGCATAGAAGAGTAATCAGAGACCGTTTGACGACTACCGGCGTCCATCAACATCCGCAACGCTAACAGTTATGCTGATGATATGCGGAGGAGGAAGGCGGGCAACGCCCCTGTGTAACCTGTATGCGGATATCTATGGGCGTCGGTAGTCATTAAAATGGCTCCGATTTCTTCTTTCCCTCATATACCATAAAAATCTATTCTTTCTGGAAGGCCAATAAGATTGTAAGACTCGAAATCTTTTTCTACACAACAAAGCCTCTCTTTTATCGCTTATACTAACATTATCCTGTTTTTGCAGTTTCGTTATAACGACAAGTTATCATCATCATCATCATCATCACCTATTGCAGTCCACTGTTGGACGGCGGCCTCTCCCATAGCACGCCGCAGGCCTCGATCTTCGGCTAACCTTTCCCACTTCCTGCCCACAGCTTTGCGTATGTCGTTACTCCATCTAGTCACAGGTCGTCCTACATTACGTTTGCCGGTACACGGTCTCCACTCTTGAAGCAGTCGACCCCAACGATCGTCGGTTCTGCGGCAGATATGACCCGCCCACTGCCACTTCAGCTTGCTAATATAAGTAGCGAGTTGCAACGAGTTTTTTTTTTCAATTTAAAAATAATGCGAAAAAATTACAAACAATGCGATCTGACCTTAGCAATACGGCGTAGGTATGCTAAGTTGAAGACTGGGTGTGATCATATATCACCAACGCTGCACATGTGCGACTTATCAAATAACTACGCAAACACGTCGCGTCGGTTGCGAAACTTCTATACCGTCATCATCATCATCTTCACCGCATGTCAGTACCTGTGCTAATATAAGTTGTGATGGTAAAGTTGTTGGATTTTTTTTATAGTTACAGGATACAAACGAGCAGTCGGAGCGATTCGGTGGCTGCGGCTGCTCTTGAATATCTGGCTTCACGGGTTGTAATGTAAGAGATGTCGCAAGGTTCGTCTTGATAAATAGAGTGACACGTTTTTTTGTTTACGAGGGTGAGACTCTTTCATGAGTATGGGTTGAGTCCGGTGGCATATGCCAGGTTCAGGCCCACGTCAGGGCCGGTTACTCGCGAAAACCATCACGGATGCTATCCGCCTTTCTTGTGATGTATTCGCAGAACTCGACTTCTTAAACGGAGTTCCGAGGAATATAGATCCAGTGCCGTGCCAGCCGTGACCTTACAATGAAATCTAGTTTCCATGATGCCTGGTCTCAATTAGCAAGGCGGCAGGAGCTACCCATATCGCTTTCACCTGCCATCCGTCTCCTTAGAAACGGAGCAGTTCCTCCATTCTACTCCGTTCAGGAGCATAACAATTTTATACAAAGAAGCCATCGCCTCGACCACTCTCGATCAATGAGCAGATCACGCTCGAGACTGAGAGCTCTGTCCCATCCAGCGCCACAACAAGGTGGAATGGAGGGATTGGCGTTTGGAGCGCATCCACCGCTCCAGGACCGGGAGCATCTGATCTTACCCACACCAAACGTCGATTGCGGGAGATTCTCTGGGGAGAATGATAATGATGACGAGGTGGGCCTCGTCATCATCACCGCCTCTTCGCCTCGCTGTCCCTCGCTGGAACCTTCCTGTTTCAAGTGCTCGTCGCCAGTAAGCCAGCAAGCACACTTGCTGCCGCCCAAGGGACCGCATGGTACCTACTCCCGTATTCGCGAGTTACATTGGGTATACCTACGTCAGCGGATAGTTAGATGCTAACAAGAGACAATTATCCTCCACGTGGTCTATTCTAAAACCAAAGAGCAACATCTTTAATGTTGGGACTGAGCAATGGTGTCAACTGTAAGATTATCATACTCGCCCCTTCCACGCCGCTCAAAGTCTCTGTCCTGTATTTTGTTCCACTCATCTGTCAAATACCGTGTACAAGAATGCAGCCCCATCGTGTTAAGTGGCCAAAAGTAACTACCGCCATTACAATCTGTCGAATATATATACTTACTTACATAGACGTGCAATTAGAACAAAAATCTAGTATCGAAATTAATTATGATATACCCACATCATCCACCTGTAGCGTCAGCAGCAGCATGTATTCGTCCACTGCTGGACATAGCACATTTATCAAACTTTAAACTATCATTAATATTTTGTACTCTAACTTGGAACCTGTGAAAGCAAAATACATAATTTTTAGCATACTTACCTTCACTAAGCTATAGTGTGAAGATTCACTGGTATTTATTATTCAAAATATGAGCTTCGACAAACGCTACCATCATACCTTAACACCACAAGTTGAGTTGAGTATAATTATGTTCGATTGGACTCAGGGCCCTACCTTCGTATCTCCAGCGTCAACACGTTTTCGGGTGTCGACAGCGCATGCTGTCTCGACAATCTGATTACGTGTTGATGCGCTAAAATATCGTATCGCTGACGGATCACTTGAGATGATGTACTCGAGGTATTCGGGGGCTCGCAGTCTCCGCGCGATCATCGGCCTTGGAACATGGCCGAAATAAGCGTGCGGCGAGAGGCCGGGTCCCGCCGCGGCCGGCGCCGCCTGGCGGTCGAAATGTGCACCTATCGGGTAATATCAACTAGGTAACAAGCAATTCTCTATCATAGTCATTTTTTCAGTTCGATTCTCAATTCATAAAAAGTACACAACATTAAGCATCAATATAAGTAACAGATGCTGGAATATTATTATAGATGGTCGATGTCAAAATGGAGCCGCGATTAGATTTAGTAAACTAATGTTTTATAGTGATTGGTTATTAATTTCTTACTCGCACGCGATCGCAACAAATCATGATCCAATTACATTAAGCAATGTACAATCTCGACGTTTCAGATGCTCCACGAGTTTTCGATATCTACTCGTATCTTAATTGGTGATTTTTTTTGTCTTGTGGAAATAAATTCTCTTCTATTACGGTGTTTACTTATTCTAATTTTATTTCGTGTGCCATGCTACGTCGCAGTGGAATTGGGCTGGCTGGGAGGTACCTCTCGCTCACATGATACCGGCGTAAAGAGTTTTCCCTCGTTTGCCCAACTATACTACAATCTTCGTAGATACTTTTCATTTGTCTTTGGGGCTCCCTACCCCATGAAATTACCTCAAAAAAAGTGGAACTCCAATGTTGAGCGCACTTGTGTTCCGCGTCTGTCAAGAAGACCTATTCTGATGAACTCGAGTAATGAAATTCAGCAACAAGTGAGATAACATAATGCGCATTAGAATGACTTAAATATAACCTATATGTGTAGTTAATTTCGTACAAAATTAGTGAATATTTGGTTAACTTATTCAGGTTGTCATACTCGTGCGCTCGTTGGTAGGAAAACCTCGTGCAAGTCCGACTCGCACTTGGCCTGTGAATTTTGTCATAGTGATGCTATTTGAAATAAGCAGAAGACCACTGCATCTGATGGTGGCATTCACAGGATCGCCTTTGCTAATTCACTAACATAAAAACGGAAAATAAAAATTCTATGACCTAATATATTTATTTTAACGTGTCCAGTATCAGCCAAGATAATTTTTCCCTTATAGCAAAGGATCATAAGAGTTGACGCTGTCGCTCCTGGCGTCACAGTAGAAGAATACAAGCCCATTTACCCAGTAGATATCATGTTTTAAAGACTAAACATCATACGCTAAAATCCGTCAACTTGTTAAGGATACATCCAACTAATATTATAAATGCGAAAGTTTGTATGTTTGTTTGTTTGTTTGCTTGTTACTCCTTCACGCAAAAACTGAATCGATTTTCATGAAATTTGGCACACATAAAGAGTAACCTGGACTAACATATAGGATAGTTTTTATTCTGAAAAAATATTCCTATGGGATGCCATGGGATGATTTTCTATTTTTCACGGGATGGAAATTTACGCGGGTGAAACCGCGGGGTGCAGCTAGTACATACATATGTTCGAAAGTCATTACCCCCCTTCTGAGTCGGGTAAACCCAGCTCGCACTGCGGCGTTCGTCGGAGACATTAGAGAAGGCAAATTCCTGTAAAGTTTCCAATTTCTTTGAACACGATCGCATTGTTATTGATCCCCTGCACGTTGCTGTAACACGCCCCGGTTGTGCAACCTTTCAGTTTGGCCCGGGAATGCTTGCGATAACCGTTTCACAGCAACCCGATACGCCAGGGGTGCGCCACCTTCGGCACAACCTAATAATAATAATTATTATTATTAACCTTATTTAATCATTTTAACCTATTTAGCCCTATATCATTTGTCCCATTGTGGGGCCTTCCATTTTTTTTAAATTTTCTCTTTCCACAGCTTCACCGCACCAATTAGCCAGATATTTAAGTCGAGTTCATCTCGCCATCTCCTTTTTGTTCTGTCGCATTGCCTGTTTGAGTCTGGGTCCTAACAATTTCCTTAAAATGCAATTTTTTTCGTAGTATATATAGGCAAAGTGAAAACGAGCCTTTTTCATGACCACCGACTCCCATAGACATCCGCATACAGGTTACAAATGTGTTGCCCTCTTTCCTCCTCCTCCATCCAAGGGCCACCGGCTACTTACACACGAAACGCGACAGCACAGCTGTCACTTTACGCCAGTATCGTGAAGCGATAGGTACCTCCCTGATCGTACCGGCAAAAATCGTCTGCATGTACGCAGCGTAGCACTCTTACTAAAATAGTATTAGGTAACCTGATATTTATGGACTCCTATTGAACTAGTTTGACTGCGCCAGAAGGAGCTATGTTCCTGTAGTATAACTGATGTTGATATTTTTTGGGTTTTCTAAGATGTCTATAAGCATTGCTACCGGTTCGAGGCGAGACTGAACCGAACGCATACGAACTGCGAGCCATCGGCCCCCTTTACTTAGATGTCCCGGATCTGTCCGCAGCAGGGCGGCCCAGTGATGTTGTCTTACTAATTATAAATGCAAGAGTTTGTATGTAGATTTTTTTCACGCAACAACTACGGAACTGATTTTGATGATGTCCACATAACCATTACTGACGTGGAAAAAATGATTAATTTGAAATAGACTTTATTATGCAGCGAGATTTTTCATTAGCAAAATATTAAAAACCGTGTTACTATTAAATACGTCACGATGATTAAAAAAAAAGACATTGTCCGGTATTTTTCGAACTATTACGGACATTACCTGCTCACAGCTCCCGATGTTGGTGGGTAATAGTTGGAAAATCAGTGTAGTAATGAATAAAGAGTTTCTATTCTATTCTACCTACATAAAAAATCCAGCCAAAGCTCAAAGACCTCAAGATTCAAATTTTTCCTCCAGGCCTTAATATGTCCTTTGTGCCATCTAGGCCTTAAAACCCCCACGAAACTGCATAGCCGTCATCGTCGGTGTGATGTGCGATACCTCTTACTATATATTTTGATAATATTGACTTTTGTGCAATAACCACACACACACACACACACATTTATTCTCTTGATACAAATACGCTGGCTGCAAAGACTGGACTCTACCTTCGGACAACGCCGTACAAACTCTACTACGCTGCCATAGCCATTACTTCAAGCCAGCTATATGCTGTCAGACATGTCATTCATCTGCCTTGGCCTGCATTTATAATGCAGCAAGATAGTTACAACTTACTGTTTTGCCTAGAGGACCTTATACTATCTAGAAGTCGCTTCTTAATTACGTATGTCTGTGGGGAATGTGCACCTTTTTTTGTTGAGGCCGGGTAATGCCTATACGCACGTTACCCCGGAACCCGCGTGGCTCCCGGGTACAGTGTCTGGTTCGGGTACAGTGCCCCTACCGGCTAAACCCCCAGCGAGTGCCTTCAGCCGCTTTTGAGTGGAGGGTCCCGGATCTGCAGGCTACAGGATCCCTCCAGCGACAGGCTGGTCTCGGCGAAAAGACCAGGCTCCTTCCTTAAGGGACTGCCCAGCCTCTATTGGACCAGACCCTACGGCGTCGTGCCTGAGTGGACCGGGCTCCCATCCCGGCCCGACACAAGTGCGGAGGAACTATAGGAGGCGCATTAGATAGCGTCTTCTTCGCTCTCCCGGTCGCCGTCTGCGGGCGGAGGCCTCTTCGGCCTCATCCTCTCTAATACTACAAAAAGAAAGTATGTTTATTGTTGTAACGACCGCGTAATCTTGGAAACTACAGTAAGGAATTAAAACAATCTTGCATGGTTAGATAGCGCATTCATCGAGGAAGTTATTGTGCTGTTGTACTGTTTAAAAGCTATAGGATATAAACAATCCAGCCACGATGTCATAGTCGTCTGTCAAGTGCGGGATGCTCTGCTACTAATTGGGAATAATTAAATGCTACAAAATAATGAGTCGGCTGTTGGTACTAGTGGCGTGGCTGTACTGTTAGAGACCCTTGGCCCTCTCTGCCCCAACACTAGGTCAACAAACGTTGCCTAAACATTTATTGGTTGCGTAATTAATGAGGACATCCTGGGCTTACGTTACTTAACACTAAGATACTCCTGAATTCACGGCCGTCTCCCCGGGCCCCTTTCAAAGCGCCAGTGGCGTGCTGCCCTCTCGCCGCCCCATCTTGTAGCAGCAATTGCCTCAAATATTAATACAGAACGTGCTCTAACTGCCTTGCAACTTTAAATCTAGTTAAAATTTAAATTAAATAGCTTCAGTTGTGTACACACAACTGAAAATGGCATTTCATTTATCTGGTGTTGTATCTTTTTAACATTAGTCGAATATAAAAATAACTCAGCGATATAATTATAATATAGTACACAACACAAAAAAATGATTTATCTGAAGTTATATCGTTGTTATTACATTCGGCTACAGGACTGCGACCGTTTAGACTATCTCGATAATTAGTGACGGAAAGATGCACTTTTCGGCTAATAACTACTTATTAACCTACGTTATACTTGTTTGAGACTTTCGTGTTTATTACACATATTGTAAGTAATTAAAATATGTAATAAGTAGGTAATATTAATTCCATAACGTTGGCGGTTTACACGGTTCTAAGCGAGTGGCTCGACCGACGGCAGGGCGTACTGAGGTTTAATCTTACACAGGTCTTAACGGGGCGTGGCTGCTTCGGTAAGTAAGTGTAAGATAGCTCGTGCTGAACCGGCGCCAATATGTCACCACTGCGGGGCCGAAGAGGACATGGCGGAGCATACGCTCGCAGATTGTCCGGTCTGGGTGGAGCCTAGGCTACCATGTGCGGAAATTGGGCCGGATTTGTCCCTGTCGACGATAGTTAAAGCTATGGTTGAGAGCGACAGATCCTGGAAGTCTGTGTCCCGTTTCTGCGAAGTCATCCCATGTAAACGGGCGGCTGCTAAGGAAAGAGATAGAGAGAGGAATGGGAGGAACCTCTACTCGCACTAGACATGGGCTGGTGACCAAAGACCGTCGCCGACGACCGGGACGGGATGGACTCGGGGGAACCATCTCAAGCATAAACATATCCCCTCAGTAGTCGGACGTACCAGTAGATAGGCACGCCAGCCTGCCGTAATAGAGGAGTGCTTGACATTCTTAGCTTCCGCTGGCGGAAGCACGGAAGAATGCCACCTCCCCCTCCTCCGGCTCCCCATACTTCCGTCACTGAGCGGCACGTTGGAACACCCTGGTTCTTTAGTCCGTGAGAGTCGGACACTACCTACCCGCAGCTCCCGATGTTATTGGGTGTCCATAACGGATTATTCCGGGAAAAAAAATCCATAACCTAGCCAATACGAAATACGTAGTTGCGTGTCATTGTCATTCTTACATTTTACTTGTTTAATGTTTCAATGTAACATTAGGGAGCGAGTTTTGAGTGCTTTAGTCCAAGAAATACACAGAGGTGTTCCGTACACGATCTCCGCAGGGGAGATGAGATGAATGGTGGGATAAATATACAAGTATAAAGCTTGTGACACACAACAAACTATTAAAAAAAATCATTTTTTAGCATGCAAGTTTTATCTGAAATTTTAGATGAATCGATATTCGATACGTATTGCTCTATTATTTTATTGCATATCCCTTGGTTTGCAAGAGTCAACAAAAGGTTTGCCTGCATTAACTGTCCCACAGACCGCTAGTCTCTATGGTGTACCTATTAAAAATCTTAGTTGCATTACTCGCCTATATTGATTGGTAACACTCGGTGAGGCAAGTCCCTAATACCACATTGTCTAAGTCATTGAGCCACTTTGAGGCCCTCTACGACGATCACTTCAGATCCAGAGGCGAGGCCAGTGTCTACAAGCTGGTTTGAATGAACCGACTTGTGTAGACTCCTGTATTTTCTTATTATATGTAAAAGGGTAGAAACTGGATATGAACATTCGGCGCCTATTGGTGACTACGGACTGCCATAGCTACAGATGTGTTGCTCCTTCGATCTTCCTCCCTCTAATGGGCCACCGAAACGCCACAAAGGATCGTGACGTAATTTAGCACAGATTATATATTAGGTATATAGGATACTTTTTCCGAAAACTGAATGGCATAGTATTGTTTTTCCGCGATCAAACCCGCCGTCAGGAGCTAGTTAATAATAATAATATAACTCCTAGTGCCATTATCACATTTGTGTAGCCCTGGTCGGCGTCGGCGCTGGCTCAGCAGTCTGCAGGTAGCGGCGCGGAGGCAGCCCTCGGCCACTCCTGTGCGGGCTCCCGGCGGCGGAGGTGAGTTTACTATTCATTACCATCATTATTAATCATTACAACCCTCATTATTTAGTTATTAATTCTCTGTACTTACATACCAAGCCCAGACGTACATAGAATTAATGATTAAGATTTTATATATTACATATTATTATGATTATAACATAATCATAATAATTTTGTAATTAATTATATCAATATTTTATTATTATCTAATGTATTATAGAATATTGATATAATCAATTGAATAGAAATATAATATTTTATTTGTAGGTTTTTGTTGTTAAGTTATTGCCGTAACAATATTTTGTGTTGTTTTATTTTATACAATGTGTTTTCTTTATTTATAGTGTGTTTTTTGTTTGTGTTCTTTTTAGTTATTCTGTAACAGAATAGGGAAAAAGTATAGAATAATAAACTGAATTTCGCTTTATTATTCTTTCTGGGTCCCTACCAGCCTCTCTAGGCAAATTGTTTTTATACTACAAGTATTAAAAAGTTTTTGTTATATAAATATAATGATATTATTTCTATTCAATTAAAAACAAAGACTCAATTATTATAGTACAAATTATGCGTCCATTTATATTCAATACTCCATTTATACTTTGTATGATAAATCATAATGCTGCTAAGCGCAAAAGAGGTATCTCCAAAAGTATTTTACAAACAGTATTTTGTTTAACTATATAAAAAGATCGACATATAAAGTAACAAGAAAACAGCTTTTCCATAACTTAGATTATCTCGAAACTCACTACCGCTTTTGCGCTCAGTTGAGCAGAATATAATGTGTGCATCAGACTTTTACTGTGCGTTGCTGAGTTTCTTTTATTATATGAGGGCAAACGAGCAGTCATACCTCTTAGGTGGCCACATACGGCCACAGACATCCGCATTTACATTAATTACTAAGTCGTTGTGTTGCCGTCCTTCACTATTCCCTCTACAATGTGCCACCGAAAACTCATAAACCGCACAGGTGCAGAGAGGTAGTGATATTGTTGCTTTAGAGCTGAATCGGGTTGCCACGGCCTGAGAGGTACCTCTTGTACACACGTGGAGGCTTATGAGTAGCCCGTTGATTTCTCGTTTGTCTCCTATTATGAGAAATAACCTTTGTTGTACATGTGTGATGTACACACGATCTTATTTTTGCAATAAGAAGAATGAAGAAGCATAAAGAAGAGAAGAAAGAAGAAGAGAAAAGAAGATGTTCAGGGTTGAAATGGCCATTACCTCACAGTCACGTGGTCTGTTAGAACAACGTGTGATGTGACGTAGTGGAAGTCTCGGCCTGGACGGTTCTACAACACGCGAGAAGCCGGCGTCTGCACTCCGTCGCGGTACACGTGCGCCTGGCGTCGATGACGTCACATACTAGCAGGCGCACGGATACTGTGACATATATGATTACTTGTGTTCTTTGTTGTTGTTATATTGACTAATTCCAGATGATAAATGGATCTAGAGTCTAGATCCATTTATCATCCATCTAGATTCTAGAGAGTTCTACAATAGAAGAGAAGTCAACGTCTTCACTTGGTCGCATTATACGTGGGCCTGGCGTCTATGACGTCACAAATTAGCAGGCGAACCGATGTTGTGACTGACGACTTGTGTTCTTTGACATTGTTATATTTTTGCAACCGCGAAAAAATTTGTTAAGGTTGTTTTATTGTTATGAGTAATATCCGCGTAAATTTACGACTTTATTGTACACTTTAGAAAACTAACAGCTAATGCACTATGTATAACAAAAAAGTATGTATAAGTTTTCGCAATCATTAAAAATGAATAACCTAATAATAGCATTCACATTGGTTATTGGTTATTCCTTTTTTGGATAGTTGATATGTTCTAGACGGGTAATTGAGCTGGGGGGAGCAGGAGAGAAATCGGTGTTCATTCGGTCGCATTATATCAGCGCCTGGCGCCAATGACGTCACACACTAGCAATCCCGGCGCTCGTACACTGTGACCGATATTACAACTTGTGTACATTGTATTTGTTGTATACTTTTTCTAGGCGGTGAAAACCGAACGAAGATGCCACATTGTCCAGATCTGCCCTAGCTATACTATTTATAAAGAGGTAAGTCTCTAATTTAGTTTGTTTGTAGCGGTAATCTACGGAAATACTATTATATAAAATTATCCGAATGTCCTTTTTCAGAATGTATTTAAAATAAAATATAACCTATGTTACTCCTGACAATGGTGACGGGCTATATTTTACTAATCCATCATATTTTTGATGCCCAAAGAAGCGAGCACGGGTCGGCTAACATGTGCATTTATTTATTTAAACTATACGGGGTAAACGAGCAGACGGAGCCTTTTGATCACTATCGACGCCCATAAATCCCATCACCCATCGAAGTTATATATATATTCGTCGTCTCTCTTCCTCCTTCAACCTCCACGGACCACCGGAAACTCACACATCACCCGACACGCGACAGCTCTCACTGTACGACGGTGTAGCGAGAGGTACCTCCTAGATATTTTTGCTGCCTGGTCAATAAGGCACTTTAACTACGTGCTGTTGTTAAGTTACAACTTGGAAGCACATGCAGGCAATAGTTAGCGTAGCTGTCTAGAGGGCCGGTCCCCGTGGGTGGCGAGTTGGTGGCGTGTGACGTCAGCGCGCACCTGGGCTCAGATACCACACGTACATCATCTGCACGCCCAACTACGTATCACATATCATTCTACACTTGCTGGCTAATTTATCTATTTGTGTTAGTCTGTACAATACAATTTTAACTATATTATAGTCAATTTGTTTAAATTGTACTTGTGACTAAGGTGTCTGTTTTGATGACTATTTTCAGGTTCAACTCGAGTTTAAGTAGGACAGTTAACAACAACTAACTCTCATCCCGTTATCTTCATTAAATCTAAGAGATTATCTTATAGTATTCTAAAATATTCTTTTGTAGAATATAATATCCTAGTTTATATTACCTGAACCCTGATCATTGTTATTATTTAATAAACGATTGTATTTTGATGGATGTTTTATTTTGACAATATATGGTTAATTTCCTTTTAGTGGCAATCATACCATGTGATGGAGGAAATTTGTTTTTCAATTATTTTTTTATTATTTGGGGGGCAACCAAGCAGTTGGAGCTTTCTGGTGACTACCAACACCTATAAACAACCGCATAGAGATGTGATCTCCTTCGACTTTCTCCCACATAGGGCCACCTGAAACTGTAATACCGCACGAAACACGACAGGATAACTCACTTCTCTTCGGTGTTACGCATGCGAGTAATACCCGTCCGGTCATGGCAGTCCAATTGTCCTGCTACCCAGCTACTTCTTGCAAAATTTAAACCATATTGTGTTTGTTAGTGGGGCGAGGGGGTAGACTACGTCGTAGCCCATATCATCATATCGTACTTCATCGTAGAAATAAGTGCAAAGGTTTGCCTAGGATCGAACAGAATGGAGTAAAAGAGAAGAGGCCTATACCCGCTAGTTTAGNNNTTTTTTTGTATAGGGCGGCAAACGAGCAGTCGGAGCCATTTTCATGACTACCGACGCTCATACAAATCCGCATAGAGATACGCTGCCCTCCTTTCTCTTCCCACTTCCAGGGGCCACCGGCTACTTAAACACAGCACGAAAAGCGGCAACACATCTGTCACTTTACGCCGGTCTCGTGTAAGCTCGTGTTACGTGGGCAAATAAAATGCCACGGAGGTCGGTTGTAGAGTGCTCGCAGGTGGGACATAAGATTCACCGGTAAAGTTGCCCTCCTTCCTCCTCCATGGGCCACCGGCTACTTACACACCTCACGATACGCGTCAGCACAGCTGTCACTTTACGCCGGTGTAATGCAGCCCGGCTGCACTGCCTCTTACTAAGGCTTACTAAGATAGTGTTATTGCGGCCGAATGGGGCCGGCACGAGCGGGACTCGCGCTCGCCTGACAGTGGCGTGAAGTGACACTGTCGCGTTTTGTGTGGTGTGACACGTAGTTAAGAAGTAATTAACCCGTTTCATAAATAAACTATTTGAATTTATATAACTTGATTATCATCATTTCAGATGACGTAATTAAAAATACATATCCAACATGAATGTCTAACGTAACCCGTTCGGTGTTCCCCCTTGTTTGTAGACTGAGACGGCGACATTAACGAGAAGTAATGTCACTTTAGCATGCACGGGCGCAATAACATGAGGGTCCCCGCAGTAGGTACGTAAACAGTGCACCTCTGTCCCTCCCCCACCAGCTACCCTTTGAAGGGTGCAGGCTCAATCACGAATCATAACAGAATTATGCGTTTCACACTTCGTTACCAGGGGTTAGTACTCGAACGTCATATGCAATCGAGAAAAATGCTTTCGAGAACACATTTTTTAAAGCTTTTCATTCCTTTTCATTTTGCATGAAACTTGAAAGTAATCGCAAACATCTCTCCGCGTTATTTAATTATAAGTTTTGTTTTCAGTACTAGGAACTTTTAAACTCAAATGTTGATTTTATGAATGAGCAGCCGCCGCGCGCCGTGTATTAATTTCACTGTGTTTAGCGTTTGACGGCAGTTGGTGATGACGAAAATGTTGTATAAGGTTAACTAACAAGTTGATTGTTTTTTTTATTTCAGTAGCTACTTTTATATTAATCCTTTTTGTTTTTGTATTACTACAAAAATACTACTAAGACTATGTAAATGAAAATCAGCGGGTAAATTTTACTTTTCCTGGATGACATGCACTCAGTTACTTACCCGTTTGCGTAGCTACAGCTATAAGTACACTATACGTCTATACACTGTGTTGTTGAGATATAATAGGCATGATGACTAATTTTTAAAACAGCTCTATAGTGTTTTTACGTATCTAATAAATACAAAACAAGTAAGTAGTATTTTTTTTAATATACGTTTTAAAGAGAGAAAATGATGATTAAAAAATACAATTTAAATTTTTCTCGAAAACCCTGGAATAGTAATGGCGTCTACCTGTGACGTCACGCTTTTTGTACGCAATCGACAGATCGCATCTAAAGTGTTTGTTTATTTTGATGTAAGTATTTACTTATTTCGTACTATTATTTAATAATAGACATAATGACTAATTTTGAAAAACTGTTCTATAATGTTCGGAAACATAATATAATAATTAGGATACCTACAACTTATTTTGAAATTACAATAATTATTAAAATGAATTCGAAAACTTTAGGTGGTGTTCCATCCCTCTGTGTACTAACACGTCCATCCAATGTTTACTTTAAAGTGTGTAGATTTCATGTTGATACTAAATAAATGTGACTAATATTAGATGATGTACCTACTAATCATTGATAAACAAACATTTCGGAGGAGGTCTTAAGACCTTCTCAACATGAATTCTTAAACTTGATTTGTTTCCTTTACCTCACTTTTAATTTGGTGGTTAATTTGGCCCCAAGCACTTGGAGGTCGTACAAGTTGNNNNCCCGTGTAATGTGTAGGTATGTATATAAAAGTATAAATAAATAAAAAGTAAGTTTATGAAGATTAATTTTTTTTGGGAAAAGCCTCGTTGTGGGTCAAATATTACCATATAGTATACACCTACAATACAATATAGATATTCAACTACATTTACTTAAATCTATTTTGCCTGAAATAGTAATGCACTGCTAACAATAATGTCTAGCGAGCAGTTTACAGCTTAAAAGTTCTTTCACTTTGTGAAAGAAAAAAAATAGTCAGTAATTTTATATTACAGAAGTCTATTGATTTATATAATAGACATACATAATACATATTTATAATACGTACCTACATTGAACAATAATAATAATATTATTAATGTATTCGTTATTTTATGTACATTTTTATTTCTTAGTATCTCTTGTGTACCTACTATAACCGCTGTAAATTTTCAATTTAAAACTGTTGGTTTGGCTGGAAGAGATCTCTTGTAGAGATAAGCACACCCATGTACTTCTCCTAAACTAGAATAAGACAATTATTGTAGTTTTTTTTTGTAAGTACATAAAGAAATAAAATAAATAATAAATAATAACTGCAGTGCATCAAATATGAATAGCAACTGCTGATGATGATATATAATTATTAATTAGATTATAATAATATATTATAATGTTGGCTAAAATATATTTATAAAACACTGAATAACATTGTACAAGTTAGAGTGTCTAAAAAAGTATCGAAAATCGATCCTTTAAAGAAGAATAGATCATTTGAGCTGCGAATCAAATGATCGAATCATTTTAACCCGATCACCATTCGAGTGGGTTGTGATCGACCCGGGTTACGGCAAATGATTGACAGACACAGCTCTAGTACAAAAGTGTGACGTCACGCGCTTCTGATTTGTGTTTGACCTAAGATGGCGAATCGTCATTTACTAAAATATAAATAATCGCCCAAGTAAGGAAAAAGCAAGTGGTATAATAAAAGCATATTTAATATAGTTATTTTGAATCGTCCTTTTAATGATTCTTAGTTAAAAAGAAAACCTGACATAATAGGCATCATGACAATCATGCCTATTATGTCAGATTTTCTTTTTAGTCATGTTGTTTAAATTTCTTTTAATATTGTTTTTTGTTATTGTGTTGCTTGTAATTGCAAATAAAGTTGTTACCTATCTATCTATGTATCTAAACATTACAAATTATATCGGAGAAATATCAAAAAATGAGGAAAGAATGGAGCATATAAAAAACGAATATGACAATACGGAGCACCATAAAATATTGAATAGGTAGCAAAATTTATCAAAGTTAAAACATAAGACAAACAAACGTAATAATCGGAAAAAATGAATCGAGTTCTTGAAAACTAACTGTGGACAATGGTACTGGCTCCTGAGTAAGCACATGGAGAATTTATTATAATTTGATTGTGAATAATATATACTACAACATACACCACTTTATTATTTATATACATTGCACATTACAGCCCTACGAGATAATTACTTTAACTTTAATATGATCTAAGGCGAACAATTTAATGTTTATAAACACTAAATGTTTAAATACCGGTCTTGTACCATAAGGGAAAACGAATGGGTTGTTATTTTTTGACTTCTTCCTTTACTTAACGCCGGTAATATGCGAGACGTACCTCCCTAGTCCGAATATACCAAGGACACAGCCTTTTACAAAAAACCCTAATAATATCGCACCTGTAAAACGACGTTATTGAAAAGAACTAAGTAGGTACATCGCTCACGTGTGCTTTCAAGCGCTATCAACGCTTTCGTATTTTGGTTTGTGAGTTTCAATGAACCTATTGGAGGGAGGAGGAGAGGAAGACAAATTTGTATAGCAATAATGTTGATGTCTTGGTATGTCTTAATTTTTTTTAACTTAGTTAAATACATACAGATAGATACAAAATATAATAGAAACGTAAATATACACAAAACATCGCATCAGCTACATTATTAGTTGGACAATTTTACAGAACTCACCCGCTTGAACATCTCCGCCGAGCAGAAAATATTCACTGCTTGTGTTTTTCCTCAATCATTTTCATCTCGCCGAGCTCTGTTCGCAGTGTTTATAGAAATGTATCAAGTGTCTGTTCCGACAATTTTCACATCTTTCCCGACAAGCAATTTTCATCTTACTTTGACGCTCCTGTTTTTCCTGATATAACGTTATTGTAGTTTCAGCCTAGCTTATTACAAGCGATTCTTGATGGAGTTTACCCGACTGTGGCAGAAATAAACGTTACATGTTCTAATGCTGCTACATCCTGAATAGTTTGATCTTATTGCATCGATAGATTCATATTGAAAAGGCCAGTAACACTGGGTACATAAATAATGTCGTCCTAGCCAATTTCGGCTACGGTGGCCGTCTATAGACGAGTCATCTGTGCAGTACATAATATAGTGCACAAGTGTGCGTGCAAACACAAGTGCACTCTCTGTTCCCTCATTCTCATATTCCGATGGAGCGGCAATCCGACACGAGCGGTGAGAAATCAGGCGCAGTACCGACAACTTAACGTGTTCTCCGAGGCACGGGTGTGTAACACCGCCAACAACGTACTGTTCTTAGAAATTGACAATCCTACTAACACTTTTTGGTCCGGGAGTTCAACCCGGGACCTCCGGTCTGTGGTTGAACACACCACTAGACCACGAGGGAGGGTACATTAAAACATATTTGAAGCAGTCGAGTTTTGTTCTTTAAGTTCATGTTAGATTATTTGTTATCTGTACAACTGCGCTCATTTGTCCACTTTTTTTGTAAATAATGCATAAACTTTCATCATTTATAGTGTCTCTTTCGAGTTGAAGTTAAGGCAAGTCAAGATGTGTTTCGCTTATACAACGTTAAGACAACCCCATCCCGCTTATAATCTATTTTCTAATCCCCTGTTATAGTCTGTGGGGGGGGCGGAATAGCTCGCGGCTATAAGGGCAGACTACCCACAAAAACTGAAATGATGTGTCTGTGACGGATACAGATAATAATGGATACGGATGTTGTTTCATGTTATTCTGTTCCATTGCACCCAAATCGAGCCAACACGTCCGGGAAGGTATCCCTCGCTCACATGACGCAGTACATAAGTCACAGCTATGCTGCCTTTTCTCTCGCGGTTCACTAGTCTGCATAACATTTGTGAAAACTGATAGTTTCCTTCTTAAAAATGTTTGCGGTGTAAAGTCTCCTTACTTTGGCCGTATAAACAAAACAGAGAATACACTTGTGTCTGCGTACACACTTGTACCCTATAATATGTCCTGCGCCCTCTGCTTATCTCCATGATGGCCGCCGTAGCCGAAATCCGGCTTAGACGACATTATCGCGTCTACATTGCCAAGCCCTGCCCGCTGGTCTAGCCTTTCGGCTGAACTGAACCACTGAAAGGATTTTATGACAAAGCTCATAAATATTTAATGTGAAAACTTTATGGTCTAATTTATGTAAAGCTCCAATTTTATAACCATAATCTATGTGCCTAATAAAATAGTAGTCAAGTAAAAATAAGTTTGAAATATCCAAGGTAATATATTTTTAATATTATTGTAATTTTCTCAGAAAGGTTATTTTATGATTATTATCAGCCTTTATCGGTCCATTGCTAGGATTCTTTCAATGAAAGCCAAAATGGATGATCTCCGACCACATACATCCACTCCTCCCTCCTGACACGGAACCTTCTTCCAACCTCGGGAATATTCGACCGACCTCCGCCTTCATCGCGCCGATACAATTCGTTTGCTGCGCAGCCTCTACGAACTGTCGAGTCAGCAATAGTCAAGCCAGCACAATTTGACTATATTGACTTAATAAAAGTTAATTAAACATATTATGTGCTACAAAAGTCTAGAATGTCGTCCTAATTAAAGGGCTAAAACCCTTGGATTATCCCTCGTCAATCTGTGTGAAGTATATGCAGTGAACGTTTTAATACTCTGGCTGACTGGCTTTAAATGTCTGTGGGGATTTCTGTTAGCTTTGATTTTTATTAATTAAGAATCATTTGTATATTGTATTTGTTTCTAATTGTTGTAGTGTAAAACGTTATTGATTCTACACACTGTCTGTATGTCAGTACAGTAGATAAAATAAGAAAGCATATGTTGAATTGACCAATAACTAGAAATATATAGAGAAGCCAAAAGAAGTCAAATACAGATAATTAATCTACAAATGTAAGATTGTAATGACATTTGTTTTTTGGTACACTAATCTGTGCTTCCTGTGATAAGTGATACAAGTGTAAAATCTCAATTTTACAGGAGAGCGAAAATAAGATTTAAAAATTCTATTTTGTGAACAAAGGAGACTAGAATCGATCTGAGCACTTCATGTTATTGATAAAAACATTCTCTTCAAAAATACATTCAATGTCTTTCGATAAATATTATAAATTTGGAGAAAATCTCGATTTTTCTTGAAAAAACTACGATTGGTACCTACTAAGATGCTGTAACACGCGTAAAAAATATGTGTTAAATGATATAAGTTTAGTTATATCATAGTGCAATGTTAGAAACCTAAAGACTATACACGAGAAATTGCTTTTGGAACCAATACATAAAGGGGTACAACTATGCATTTTTTTTACCTACTTGTATTACTTTTACAAAATAATCTCCGAAACTATAGCAAATAGAACTACTTGAGTTGGACCAAAAAATTCGTAATTTTTTGCTGATTATTTTTTTATAAAAAAAACAAAAAGGGTACAACACATTACTACAATTTGCCAAATGTTTGCATCGCTTTTATTGTGAGTATAGTAACAACAACTCTCTGTAAGTTTCTTTAATGAGGTTCAAGTGATTCAGACTTGTGACATATAGTCGAAACTTAAAAGCTAGCTAGACAGCTCTCGTAAGCAGCCAACCCTATGATACAATTAATTGGCTCACAATTGAAATACATCGGTGATCTATAAAGTTATACATGTGATTGTGCCCGGCGTCACGTGACGTCAGCATCACGCCAGCGTCGCTAGGCGGCGGGACGCGTCTGCCGTTGCCTAGCAACGCTGCAGCCAATCAATACGTCCATTCATGCCGAGGGGCCCTCGGAGGGGCCACGAGGGCTGAGGGCCGGCTCAAGCGTTTCCTCACCTAATGCTCCGTCCTTTATACCCGGTGTTTGATTCGCCTTTAAATTTTCCCCTGACTGCGCTCGGAGTTGAACTTTCTAAACGCTTGCTAATGTTATGTACTGAGTATTGCTATATTGTTATTAAGATGTAGTGGTAGTGCTACACTGCATGCTTGCATGCTGCCGAATTGGGCTGGCACGACGGGGAGGTACCTCTCGCTTACACGAGACAGGCGTAAAGTGACAGCTGTGCTGTCGCGTAAGTAGCCGGTGGCCCTGGGAGGTGGAAGGAGAAAGAAGGACAGCGCATCTGTATAGCCTCTATGCGGATGTCTACGGGCGTCGGTAGTCATGAAAATGGCCGACTGCTTGTTTGCCCCCCTATACCAGAAAAAATAGATTGTTATTTATTGTTACTATATGATAAAAATTGTTACTGACCCATTATGAGTCTTGTACTTGAAATAAATAAAAGTAAAATAAAAAAAAAATGTTTGTTGTAAGTGTATTGGACCGCGGGGGAGGTACCTCTAGCTTCTTTACTGCTTAACTTACAGTACCTTAAAGTGACAGCTCTCGTGTGTTTTGTGATTAGTTTCCGGTGGCCCACTGGATGTGGCGGGGAGGACGTAACGCAGACGTGTGGCAGCAGCTGTGTGTTTGGCAGTTGGCTTCTTAGACAATAATAAAAATAAATAAAAATTGAAATATATTTTCTGATCTTTAGTAGTAATTAGGCGAGGTAAGGCTGTTATTTTATACCTGTAAAAGTACAGTCACTCACTAAGAAAACACGATAAGATTTTAGATACTTGACGGTAAAAGATAAGTTATCTACGTAGTGGTGGCTCCTTGAGTTAGTATAGAGAGCGATATTGACAGTTATGCGCTCAGATACAGATATCTTACCGCATCTGATAGTGTGTGAAGCGTAGACAGAGAATACAATCTCTGTCTACGGTGTGAAGACTTAATTTGTGACAATAAAATATACCGCCTCTTATAAACGACAACAATGAGGTTCTCTCCAAGTCCTTATGTTTTACATCTACTGTAGTGTAACGACCAAGTTTTGATGTTTGACATCAATCAGGGTTGTCACAAGCGGCTCGCTCCGGCCGCTCGTCAAAACTTTTTCATTTAATTAGTCACGGCCCACCGCGCACCCTCCGGCTGCTCGCGCGCCCCTCCGCTCTCGGGGAGACAGTCATTAGGCAGTCATTATCAGTTCTTGACACTTGTACATTTATTCACTTACTTTGTTTTTTAGACTAGAGACTTACTAAGTTGTAGAGACTTACGCAGTTGTAGCGACTTACGCAGTTGTAGAGAGTTACGCAGTTGTAGAAGCATGACCCGTTGCTGAATTAGGTTGACATGTCCGGGGCTACGCTCATGGTACTCCTTCAATGACAGCCTTGATGTAGTATTTTGTGATGTTCGTGAGTTTTTTTTGGCCCATTCGAGAAGACGATTCTAAATGTTCGTATTTTAATCATGCGGATGTATATGGCGACCTCCATCAAAAGGTTCCGAAAGACGGTGCTACCTCAACAGGCGACCAGTAGCTCTCGCGGCTTAGAGGGTATTCGGTGCATCCATCAGTCCATACAACCATCGGACTCCACCCAGGTCCGACAATTCTGCTTAAACACATTTTCCCGAAAAACCAAAGAGAAAGAAAGAAAAAGTCATATTATGCATACGAATAATACTCAACCAATTAGCATGGCATTATTCCACGCGGAATTTTCTGTAGATGATTCAAGCAATTTGCTTTAAAATCTAAAGTCTTTCAATAATGACATCGCGTAAATGCTATCCACCAAGTAATTATCGACCAGCCACCACGTAATAGTTATACCACATTTACACAGTTATTGTCACCTTCCCCGGTGAATGATCACCAGGGAAGGTGACAATATTGTTTAAATATTTTTTTTTAGCAAATGCACTTTAGCTAATGAGTAGGTACTTATAGTTACAATGCATGAAACTAAGATAATATCTTATGTTATATTATAATAAAATGAATAGTATTGACGTTTTGATTCACACAGTGAGAAAATAAGTTGGCCCGTCATAGGCGGCACGCGAGATGTGTCGAGATCAACTTTGAGAGAAAATAAAATGGTCCATTGACAAAATGTATTAAAGACAATATTGGCTATCCAGTGGTCTAGTGGTAAGTATCAATCACAGATCTTGAGCTCTCGGGTTCGAGTCCTAGGTCGAATTAAAATGTGTTATTGGAATTATTCAGTTCCTGGTAACAGTTAGAATGTTGGACGTAAATTGTGCCCGCTACGTAGTAACTAATATGACTAATTCCATCCAATATGTACTTCTATGTTGATTATATTATGACGACGTAGACATTTTACTGCAATTCACTATAAAATTACAGCTGTAATTATCAACACTTTATAGCGAACTATTTAAATTGCAGCCGACGAGGGCCGGAGAAGTGAGAGAGGTATTTGCCAGCCAATTAGGTAGTGGGTACCGCGGGACGAACGGACAAGCTGCGGTATTAACACTGACATATTACTTTGCTCTCATTGCTTCGACTGATTGTAGCGAGTTCTTAAAACTTCTCAAACGTTTTCATGATTGTCGCTCCAACGTGCTGCCAACACCCCAATAAGCCTACTCATATAGGGGTCATTTTAGGGCCGGCAGGCACATTGCTACAGATCTTGCAAAAAATATACAACCAATAATAATCGCGTCTAATTTTTCCTCTCTTGTTTATTTTGTCCCTCTACGAGGTCTTAAAATGAGACCACAACTGACTTTATGCGCAAGTTTATAATCTGATAAAGTAGTTCTGCTGAGTGCTAATACTAAACAAAATGGGAAGCCGTACAATGTGTGTGAAATATGCTGGACGTAAAATAAATGCACTTAGCGAATAGATAGCGTAGGAGTTTACTTTACGTACAAAGTAGGACTTGTCGTTACTCCGACATTTTGTACCCGTGTGATACGCATTATACTTTCTATTTATTTTCTTTGTATTTTTTTTAAGTATAAGGAGACAAACGAGCAATCGGAGCCATTTTCATGGCTACCTATGCCCATAGACGTCCGCATAGAAATAAGATGCGTTGCCCTCCTTCTTTCTCCCACCTCCATGGGCCACCTGCTACTTACACATTTTGGGCGTTTCGGGCAGAAAACGAGATAGAACAGCTGTCACTTCACGCCGATAAGCGAGAAGTACCTACCCGCTCGTGCCGGCGCAATTCGGCTACATGCATGCATGCAATGTGGCACTACCTCTTACTAAAAGGCTTTAGCCACCTCCTTATATATCTCCATTTCAATTATTGACTATAACAATATTATGGGTTACATATCGCTTTAAAGCGATAAGGTCGCCGAATTGTACATTCCTGTTTTTTATTTTGTTTGTAAGTTATTTACTACTACCTGGTGCCTGCAACTTCGCTCGCGTGGCGTCGTAATATTATAATTCTACAAACAAGGTGATTTGTTATTGTTTGCTTGCAGTGTGCGGAAATTCCGATTTCCCGTAGGAATGAGCGATTTTACCGCAGTAAAAAGTGTTTTCGATGTTGACCAGGCTTAGTATCTATACACCACAAAAAGTTTCATTCGAATCCGTCCAGAAGTATCGGAGATTAGCCTGGACAAACAGACAGACAAATAAAAATAAAAAAACATTGAAAAGTGCTCTAATACTATTTTAACATCGCCCCCATTAGTTTTTCGTAAATATATTCAACGTACAGGCAAACGGATTTTACTGTTTTATTATATGTACCTATTGATTAGTGTGAGTGCGATAATGATTATTTATTGTTTAATTAAGAATCCAGGCTCAGCAGCATTGTAGCCGAATCTGGCGGGCACGACCGGGGAGGTACCTCTCTACTCTCACCGGGGAGGATTTAGGGAATAAATGTTAATCGATTATCGGTGTTCATTCGTGCTAAATGGCACCTATTTCTCGTTTGTCCCAGATATAAAAAAACTAAAGCCATCTAATATGGAGCTCGTTAACTGTTTTTCAAGTTGCTTCAAACATTTCACCGCGTTATTGAAGTACATTCAGCTCTCTAATTAGCTCTCACTTGAATATGAAATTTGGTGCAAAATCCACAACGGAACAGAGGTTCTCGAGTGGCGGCCTCGGAAGGAGTAGTGCTGGGCGGCCGGGGGACTGGTGGTCTGGTCAGAGGCGCGGGGAGCCGCTGGATACCGGATGGACCGTGACCTCCGCTCTGCGGGTGACGTCAACTTCCCGCTGTGGGCACCCGGCTGGTGATGATGAGGGAAGCGAAATAACTACTAATATTATAAATGTGAATTTTTGTTTGTTTGTTTGTTTGTTTGTGACTCCTTCACGCAAAAACTGCTGAACCGATTTTCATGAAATTTGGCACACAGATGGAGAGTAATTTGTATTAATACATAGGATAGTTTTTATCCCGAAAAAATGTTCCTATGGGATGCACTGGGACGATTTTCCATGGCATCGAAATTTACGGCACAGCTAGTAATAAAATAAACTAAATTGATAACTTCATATCATACGAGGTCAATAAGAGCCGGTGAGTGTGAGCCAGGCTTGCACACCGAGAGCTCCGCACCAGCGAGAGCTACGAGCGATCCACAAGCATACGAGCAAACGAGCATATCACAATTACGTAGGCACATATTTTTTTTTATGAAATGAACTACAGGTGTAAGTTACATGGTTTTTTTCTGAGATATACCTACCTAATAACAAATTACCGAGTTTTAAATTGTTTTACTTTGTATGCATATTGTATCGCATCTTGTCAATTTTCATGATTCTAGATCATAGGAAAGTACCTGTTACCTGTAAGAAAGGCTGCCAGATTGGCCTGACTGACATGATGTTGAATATCGGTAGGGGAATAAAATGACAGTGCATTATTGGCTATAATGGATGTCCCGCGCAAATGCTTTGACTCTAGAGATTGGCCGCTGCAGAAAAAAAATCGGCTAGGACATAAATGACGGCGATAATTTCAGGCATTACAATTATTTTTCTATAAAAATGATCCTTTTCGATTAAGTAATATCTAAAGCACCAATTTCAAACGATTAAAAATCGATGTCTTAAATGTACGCGAATATTACTCATCACAATAAAACAACTTTAACTGTTTTTATTGCGGTTTATTTGTGAAATCTATACTAATGATATAAAGCTGAAGTTTTTTTTGTTTGTTTGTTTGAACGCGCTTATCTCTGGAACTACTGGTCCGATTTGAAAATTTCTCTCAGTCTTAGTTAGTCCATTTAGTGAGGAAGGCTAGTTTTTGACTGCCTGTGGTATAAAAACGGATTTACGTAAACGAAGTTGCGGGTAGTCCGCTATAATTAAACAAAGCGCGAAGTTTTAAAGTTGTTTTAGTGTAACGATTAAAATCGAATGATCACATGTAAGTGGCGCCACAGCCTACTCGATCAGGTTCCGACGGCTCCCGGCGCTCACATTTGTGTACAATTTCCGGCCTTCGGCGCTCTCTATTGGGGAAATTATGTCCATTTCCCGCGGGAGCGGCGTCTGCCGTACCTGTCGACGCCTAATAAGTTCTAGTTAACTTATTAGATAACATGTCGATAAGTGTCGATTAGTTTGGGATTAATTAATGTATAGAGTCTAGTCAACTGTGCGTGTAATGCACGATGGTGGTTGGTTCCACAAGAGTTGGTTTGATCGGTGGACGTGTATACATGTGCAGTTCCTCATTTCCCTGTTCCCATGAGACGGCAGATCGACATGACCGAAGAAACTTTAATAAAATAACCGACGTATTAATTAGCTCTCCGAGGCACGCACCGTAACATGGCCAATTGCAAATTGCCAAAATTGAGAAAACATTTGTAACAATAGTATTTTGCGGCTTTATTCCCACGCAGGCAATACAGAATAACAGATTTAAAGTCAGTAAGTAATAATACAATTACAATTTACTTTCGTATACATCTGGAACTCCCGAAAACTCATGGCTCATTGAACACACAACTCCCAGATATAATACAGTAATATTGCGGTTCACTCGTGGGGAAAATTATATTGAAGTGTAATGTGGAGTTACTTGTTTATGTAAAGATTGTGTTGAGACAGATAACTTAGATGAATATATTTTACAACTGTTACCTAAGTATATTCAAAGGGTTTTGTTTGGTATTTGACAGTTACATTTGTAACATTTATATTTGGTAGGTATATAATTATGTATTAATACATATATTATTAGCTGAGCTCCGCAGTACCGCCCGCGTCATTTTCGTGGAAATATTGGGATGAAAACCTGATGTTGGCCGATTCTGACTTATTCGACATGCACACAAAATTTTATGAGAATCGATCAAGCCGCATCAGAAGACTATGGTCACTAACATTGTAACTCGAGAATATTATATATACAGATATTAAATTAAAACAGTGGAAAACTGTCATCAATGATTATTGTGTGAGCCCTAAGTTTACTCGTTATCAAATTAAATCTTATAACCACTGTACCTTGTAACCACAAGCTACAAAATGAATGGCCGAATATTGTGAACAAATGTCTGTGGTACGTCTGACAGCGCATTGCAACAGATAAATGAAAAGGGAATAAGTAAACGAGAGAACCCTGGATGTTGTCCCGGGGGAGTCGTGTCGTGTCTGTTTACTGCTCGTTTGACGACAGTGACGTGTCGGGGTCATTACTCTTTCTATTAAATACCTGTGTCGCCTGTGTTGTTTATTTTATTTTATTTATGTTACATAAATGTACATCTTTATTATATTTATAAATTATTTAAACAAACTTATGACAAGACTTTTCAGAATACATAAGGGAAATACAATTTTTACAAGACATATTATTTAAGCAAAGCAAATATATAAAATCTGATACTATGTGCAGACGGTTCTTTTGATCAAACTCCAAAATAATTTTAAATAATGTTTGTGTGAATATTTTACTTACTATTTAGTATTATAAGGATAGTTAGTAAAGTACCTAATTTAATATTTTCCTGAAGTTTGCGCAGTGCCCCAGGGATGATGATCATCCAAATCCGTTCAGTAGATCTTTCGCCAAACAATAACAAGCATACAAACATGCAAACTAACTTTAGTATTTATAAAGTTAGCAGGTATTTCAGCGCGAATGTTTTCACACAATAACTCGGCTCACCGCCGCCGAGCTCGCCGCCGGATACACAATAAAAAGCAATACTTGTGACTTTGATGCACGAGACGAGAATCACTACTTGTGTTTAATTGTGTGACGTCACACAAACACTACTCACAATTATTCCATTCATATTATAGCAAAAAATATGTTAGGAAACGTTAATTTTTCTGCACATTGCATTGTTCGTAATAATTAGAGTGTGGAAGGAAGGGAAGTTCATAAGTTGGTAAGTGGCTACGAACACCCATATACTTCCGTACAATTAGAGTACCTATATGTATATACAGATATTTTGCACTTTTGTATTCTCGGTGCCAGTTTCGGCTTCCGAACAGACTCTGGATCAAGACAGATCGCTTTAGTCACCCTGATGCCTCTGGCGAGGCTTTTATTTTTCTTTCATCTCCAGGCTATATGCCCGGAACTTTAATATTTATATTATATTATTTTTATTATATTATTTTTATTATTTATATTATTAATATACGAAACAAAAAATTTAATGTTAAATTTTTTCTTCTTTTGAAATTGTCTTTAATCTCTTATGAGTTACTAGCTGTGCCCCGCGGTTTCACCCGCGTTTAATTTCTAGGAAATCCATATAAGCTTAAACACCCTATTTCACCCCCTTAGGGGTTGAATTTCTAAAAATCCTTAGCGGATGCCTACGTCGTATGATCTACCTAGATGCCAAATTTTAGTTTGATCCGTCCAGTGGTTTGAGCTGTGCGCTGATAGATGGCTATGTCACGTTTGAGTTTTATATATATATATAGATGACTGGCTGGTTACCTGACGGACTTATCTTTCAACGCACCTCCGAAACTAATGTATTTAGAAAATTGAAATTTGGTACAGGGATTCCCTTCATCATGTAAGTTTCATTATCTAGGAATGATTTTTCAGAAATTCAACCCCTAAGGGGGTGAAATAGAAGAGTGAACTTTTTACGGAATGTCAGTGATTTCTTTCGAATTGAATCCGAATGAACCCGAGGGACACAGCTAGTACATTTATAAAACCCATGAATGTGTAAATGGTAAGTATATATATGATTATTTCGGTTACAGTGACATTCGGATCCCTCGTGGCCATTTCGATGTTAGAGTTTATTACTTCGTCCGACGCTGTCCTCGACGTCGCGTCAACTTGCTCTCTGGTGAGGTTAAAGCGAGATATGTATAGTTAAGATAAGGATAGGCTCAGCAATATCAGACTAAATTACTACTATCAAATAAAGTAAATTATATAAAATAATGTAATCTACAAGTTTATGTGGATAGTCCTTTTGTAATTATGTTATCTTCATAGAATTCAACTTTACTTCGTCTGCCAATATTAGGACAAAAACTTAATATTCTTTCGGATTTTCCAGGACAGACTAAAAAGGGATACAAATAAAGCTGTAATAGTTAATACTTCTGTAATAATCACATTAACATAGAACTAATTTAATACTGGCCCCTGGAGGGAGGAGCAGGAAGGATCACATCTGTATAGCCTCTCCTCGCGGATGTCTGTGGGCGTCGGTAGTCATTAAAATGGCTCCGACTGCTCGTTTGCTCCTTATACTTTTTTGTTTTTTTTTATAACGCAGGGAAAATGGTCTATGCACCGTCCAACCGGCGACTTGGTCTGCCGGGAGGGTGTGTCGGACTCAGTACAGAACCGCTACCGGCTAAAAACATCTGCGAGAGCCTTCGGCCGCCATGTTGGAGGAGCATCTATCAGCAACAGGACACGTCTCCTTATCAACTATCATATTATAGTAATAAAGTCAGAATTTACGATGTCTTTTCCATAAATTGGCATCGACGTGAAATAAGTGCGAATCAATTCTCGAGTCGAACTCCTCAGTGCCAGTCCGGGCTCCTCAAACAGTGGCGCGGGCGGAATATTAATACCGGCACGGAGGAAGCTCCCCC
>LUGF01041138.1:73077-134967 GCA_001625245.1 Calycopis cecrops | reverse complement strand
TATATCAATAAAAAAAAAATATATACATATATACAGGATTACATTTTAAAATAAGGAAGTAAACATCATTCCAAGGGTGTGTTTTAAATTTCATCGTCTAATTGATATAATAAAAATTTGTTGTTCGTTGTTCGCACACGAAGTGTATCGACCTCAAGGTAAGTGACGTCGGCCGATAGTGACTTGCGAGTCACGTTACGTGGTCACCAACAAATATGTTTATAACATGGGATAAAGTTATTGTATCTAATTATTTTTTTATTATTTATTTATTAAATACATATACAGTCACAGGAGAAATTACACAAAATCCCGTATACTAATACTCGCGGAACCATCAGCGTCTCGTGCTATTTTTTATTATTTTTTTTTATTTCATAAATCGAATGTATTACTGATTCTGAACCATATCTGAAAATTTGGCCGGTGACCAAAATGTAACTGTGTAACACAAAAAGATAAAACAGTCACTGAACATATTATAATATAATATAGTATAATATAGTAGTAGTAATATGAATTTAATATATTAAATTAATATAATATTGAAACATATGTACAAGTTAGAAATAGGCGTAAGTAACATATTAAGTACGTAATATAAGCTAAAGTAGAAATAGGAGTTAACAAAAACCGATTAGGGCCAATTAGGATTACACGAAGTCTTAGACATTCAATCTAATAGTATTATAGACACGTATTGAGTCGTCCACCACCAAACAAGTCGTCGAAGAACAAAAAAATGGCATACGTCCTTGTAACTCGAGAAATGGCAGATTGCATTTCCTTAGAGTTTAGACCATCCAATAGGGCCACCGGATGGGGTAGAAATGCTATATGGGTATTTCGGTGGTTTTCTGGATTATTAATAAATATAATTGGATGCGCTAGGTAGCGTTGCTATATGTCAATAAAGGGCTTGACCGATTGGGTTGAAATTTTGTGTGTGTATTTCCATTGTTTCACAGACACGAATATTATCTGTATATCTAGAAATGAATGTTTGTTTTTATGTCCTTTCTAGAATCGCAAAGTATGTATATGCATAGGTATATGAGAGTGCGATGATCTTTAGTAAAGTTGTTCTGAATGCGCCCAATTTTCGACAGATGGCGCCACTGTCAATCTAATAAATTTTAAATATTACTACGATAGTTCATGCTACTTTACAGCACAAAACGTTATTTTACGAGTTGGGTTTCCAGATTAAAAACGTTAAATAATATACTACTATGGCATGGTAGGACAAAAGAGCAGGTTTTTGCTGACATCCGCGTAGAGTCTATACAGATGCCTCGCCTTCTATCCTCCTTACCCCTACATGTGCCACCGGAAACTCGAGAGCACAGGTGCCATTTTACTCCGGTATCATATGAGCGAGAAATTCAGCTGCAATGTATCGTGCCACCGCTCTTATCCTACTAATATTATAAATTCGAAAGTTTGTTTGTTTGTTTGTTACTCCTTCACGCAAAAACTGCTGAACTGATTTGCATGAAATTTGGCACACACATAGAGAGTAACTTGGATTAACACATGATATTTTTTATCCCAAAAAAATGTTCCTATGTGATGCCATGGGATGATTTTCTATTTTCCACAGGATCGAAATTTAGCGGGTGAAACCGCGGGGCGCAGCTAGTATAAAACCGACCTGATGTGCAAGTCTGACATGTTATGCAGCTTGTGTATGTTCAGTGATCATTCCGATTGGATTCTACAGCAGAACACACGTCTTTTACAAAAGTACAAACACTTCCTTCAAAGTCAAAGGCCTTGCAATATGCTCAAACAAAAAAGAATTCAGCGTTACTTTTGGTACACGTAACATGCTCCGCACCAGTGCAGCTTGGAAATTCTGACCGTCTGCTTCAAATATATTCCATTGTACTTATTATCACTCGTGTTATAAAGACGAATGTAACAATACCTCATACGTTACAACCTGTCAATCCGTTAAGGCTTATAGCAGGGAACATAGAAATGTATATACACACATATACGCGTTAGAAACACATTACTCTTCGCCTGACATAGCCGGGTAAAAAACAACAGAAATCGCATGTAGTATGCTAGTGTAAAACTACAATAACGTTATATCAGAAAAAACAGGAACGTCAAAGTAAGATGAAAATTTCTTGTGGGAAAAGACGTGAAAATTGTCGAAAGAGACTTATTTGATACATTTCCATAAATACTGGAACGGAGCTGGCGAGATGAAAATGATTGAGGAAAAACACAAGCAGTGAATATTTTCTGCTCGGTGGAGATGTTCAAGCGAGTGAGTTCTGGAAAATTGTCCAACAAATAATGTAGCTGATGCTATGTTTTGTGTATATTTACACGTCTCTTATATTTTGTATCTATAATTTGCAGTTGGTTTTTTCATTATAAGGGCTCATACCAGGTTAGAAACCCTTTGATGACTATCGACGCCCTGCTTCCCTTCCTTCGTTGCCTTAATTCTCTCCTCCGCTCCAGTGGGTCCCGCACCCAAACTGTACAAAACACGACCCTGTACCTGTCACTCTTCGATGGTATCTTGTGTGTAAGGTCCCCTGAACACGCCGGCTTAATTTATTTTCAATGAACCATGGCCCCACCTCTTAAGAGATTACAAGTAAGTGTCGAATGTAAAAGAAGCCCGTCTTCAGGTAATGCTCTGCTAATGACATTAGCGCTAATTCGTGGTGAGGTTGGAAGTCAACTGCTCCCGTAATCCGATAAGTGGCGTTCACGGGCGCGGACCGGCGCCGGCTCGTGGTCTGGTGCTGAAGGCTAAACGATCGGTACCCCGCGGTGTAAGGAGGGTAATAATAATAATCTATTCTTCAATATTACGCTACACTATAGTCGGAACGCCATGACGGAGTTTGACTTATGGAGAGTTATAATACCTTCTGTGTGTGTCCCATTGTTGGGCAAAGGCCTCTCCCCATTTTTCTCAGTTCAGAGCTGCATCACGCCACTTGCCATATCTGCTTTGATATGGCAAGTGATATTCTAAGATCTACTGGTATATATTTCAAGCAGTCGGGGTTTGTTTTTCTATTTACTAGAAAATGCTTCACATATCGTCCCATCCGCCCTGGGTTAACCGAAAGGATGTTTCCTACTCGCCACGAGCGTGTCACTGCTAACCAAAAACCCCTGCAAATGGCGAACATTAGGCCGCTGTGGTGGGGCTCTTAAACGAGCTGCTCGTTTATTTGACCTTGTCCGAAGTCCTGAGCCGAAGTGTTTTCCTACGTTGAAGCCATCCTCAATCCTCATGCCTTGTCCTCATACACTTCATCCCCCAGAAGAGCCGTGAACCCTCACAGACCTCGCGACACTCGCACACAGCTGTCAATGTACGTGGTCACCCTGATCTAACCCAATTTAGTTGCTATGCAATATTGCATCTCTAACTACAACGCAGATTTTCATTAGTATGATCAATACCAGCTTCTGTTCCCCTGCACGCTCTTGGTCACGTGAAGCTCTCGTAGGCTGGGAACAACAGTTTTGTCTCCGCGCCGGATCGGGGTCGCCTCGTGTCTGAGAAGCCCTGTTGACACACATGCGGATCTACCGGTCGTCGACCTTTCTACCCGACTGCCTTATAGAGGGTGATGTTATTTGTATGTGGATTTCTATGTTTCTGTCACAGCTTAGTAAAAGTAAAAACTGTGTTTGAAAATCAGATCTCAATAGAATTAAGTAGAAATTTAATTATTTTTTTAAATTACTTGTTTTATCAGTAAGATTGCTTTGTATTTATCTACAAGCGCTATATATTTCGCCGCGGTGCGGACACAAGTTCTCGGAACTTTTCTTAAGCGCTGCTGTCAACTGTACTAATTAATTATCGCCTTTTCGCTCGCTCCACAAAAACCAAGTTTCAAAGTGATAAACAGTACTTTAAAACTTAATGACCCAAAAAACGATCGTCCTGGATACACGCAGCATCACAAGCAGCTGAAATGTTTCATCCTCATCCTGCTGACGTACAGTCAACTTAGCTATACCTCTGTATATAAATATGGTGATTACCTACGCTCAGATTTAGATTGAGGTAGATTTGTTTGCACAATGACGGACAATAAATGTAAGTATATACTCGTATAATTTATATTAAGTTTGTTTGTTCCGTTTACACGTCAAAACTACACAACCGATTGTCCTGAAATTTTGCACAAATATTCTTAGAGGTTTTAGAAAGGACAAAAGTTACTTTTTATTACAACAAAGAAAGTCTTACTTACGCGATCGAAGCCGTGTAAGTAAAACTAGTATTTAGTTTTATGTAATTATAAGTGTATTTAATTATTGTTGTGTACACCGATACTGTTGTAAATGTAGCTAGTTCTCCTTTATTAAGGTCAGCTGGTAGAAATTTCTGTATGGAATAAGTTGTACCTTTGTGTCGTTTTTGTTTAACAAGTTTCCTGTGTACATGAATTATTAAAAAAAATCTTGTAAAATCTTTTATTATATTAGACATTCATGCTTAGATAATATATTGTCAGAGATGCACCTTCTACATGTCTGCAAAACAACAACATAGTACACCACCAACCACCACATAATTATACTGCTGACAGTGAAGCTCTCCCCCAGGTCCCCTAATATAATAACCCACATATATTTAACGTCTCACGCTACACTGGCTCGCCCCCCGGCGACGCGTGTCTATTGATTTTCCCAATTTCCTTCACACCAGCAGTATCATAGTATCGTGCAATATGTGACACAATACGAAACAATCAACCTCAGTATTTATGAACCAACTAAATTTAAAAAAAAAAGGTACGAAGCAGTCAAACCTCCTAATATTTAGTCAATATCTTGTATTAATATCACAACTTTAGTCAGATTTACTGAGGTAGTGCTACGGTGCAGTGCCGCTGAACTCGGCCGACACGACGGGGGAGGTACCTCTCGCTTACACGATAGCTGCGTAAAAAGATAGCTGCGCTGTTGCGTTTGGTCCTCTGTGTAAGTATCCGGTGGTGCATGAAGGAAATTATCGCGTCTTTATGCGGATGTTAATGTGTCTATATCATAAACATGTCTGCCGTCATCCAGCCTGTAGTTACAGAGTCTAGTACAGCCGCTATTATTGAAGGGTCCCGGATCTCTAGGCCACAGGATCCCTTCAGCGTCAGACTGGCCTCGGCGAAAAGCTCAGACTTCTCCTCCTTGGGGACTGTCCGGTTGCCCCTGAACAGTTCCTACAACGTCGTCGGAACAGGTTCCCTTCCTGACCCCTGGCCCCAGTGCTCTAAAGAAGCACGCCACTAACTGTCCGAAATCGGATACGGCATTCGCCCCACTTCACGCCGCCGTCTGCTGCTTCAGGGAGACCGGTGGAGGACCTCCAAGCTGAGCTGCTCTTACTCTGGACTCTCCCCACAAGCCTTCCCCCATGGGCGCCCGGATAGTGAGAGGCTCATCGGACGATACATGCGAAAGCGCAACTCGCGCGCGATAGCCGTAGTTGGCCTCGGCATTTTCCAGCTGACTCCTCCAGCTCGACACGTAAAGACATCCGTTAAACGGCGGCTCTTTTTACTCTAGTATTAGTGACGTTGAGTAACTTCATGTTAATGACGTAACCAAAGGAGAAATCAAAACTAAACCGCAAACATCATGAATTCACTTTGTAATAAAAGGAAGTGTGAATAAATGAATTCATTCATTCAACTCATTCACGAGAATATGAATAATTGTTATCAAAATGTTACTAAAACTTTATAGGCGATTTTAGCAACATTTTAGCAACATAGATTTGCCTTTTCGATGTTTACGTTATCTGTAAAATGAATAGCAAACTTTTTTTTAAATGAATGAGGGAAATAACATAACAAATAGTACTAGTAATAAACATTGAAAAGTATTTAAGATGTTGAATAATTCAATACCGTAAATGTTCAGTTCTGACCCTGGATTTGTTGCGCAGTGGAAGTGAATTATTATACACAGGGCTCAAATCAGAAAGAACTTTGTCTGCGATTACGCAGAGCTAAATTAAATCTTAAAATTAATGCAATTACCTTGTGTCTCCGGGGTCCGGCTTAATATATATCACATTAACCTCTAAAACCTAAGGCCATAAATTTCAAGTTTGTAATGAGATATACTTCGCCTTCCGTGAAGCTGCGATCCGCCCGAAATATGAATCTTCTTAGGCAAGCCTCTCAACAATGGTTCTCAATTGTCCAATTATTCACATTCACAAACACACATAAGTTCAAATATCAGTCCAAACAATTAATTTACACTCCCGATAATATTAACAGGGAAAACAACACGTAAATTATATTATGGAATCACAACTCAAATCTAAATGCGATATTAGGCGTCTGCAATTAACAATGACGCGACTGATCTCCGGCAAAAAACAATAATCGAAAAGCAAAAAGGCGTAAACAATTAACTACGCGATCGATCTCTCAAGAGATGCAACAATATAGCCGCTCAGTCACAACTCACGCGTCGCAACAGCGCGGCAGCGACCGACGCGGCCTCACGCGGCCCACACCGGTATTACAATATTAAATACACTGTTGGATACTAGATGGCAGCCATATGGTTCAGAACAGTAAAGAATAAAAATATAATCATAGTAACTGCGGGACCCCTGGTGTTGCCCGACTGGTCATTTGCCCCCTATATAAAAAAGTAATAATTATAATAAAGGCGAAAGTTTGTTAGTGTCTATGTTTGATATTTTTCACGCAAAAACTACATCGTTTCCCTAAATCCGTTGGCATTTGGATGAAATTTGGCACAGATAAAGATTATAATCTGTTATAATAAATAACATTTTATTGTAATTAAAAATAAAAATACTTACTATTTTTTTTTAAACATAAACATACTTTTATCCTGAAGAAAAGAAGGAACCACTTTGTGGACGCGGCTCAGCTAGTTTTAGAGAATAAACAACGTGATAGAAACTTTGGCTTTAGAGGACGACAAGATGGCAGTGCCAAAGGAATAAACGTTTGAAAAATATATGCCTTCTTGCAAATTCGGCAAAATAGAGACTGTAAATTGTAGTGCATTTTCTGTCAACGATTCCAATGGTAAGCCCATTTTTATTTGATATTATTTGATTATATATTTAAAAAACATACAATTAAATTTTCCAAGAATCATTTTTTGTTTGGTGATATATAACTGTACCAAAATTCGTTAAGTAGTTTTTAAGTTCTCCGCAAAGTGGCAGACCGACCAAGTTTGCGGGGTAGCTTTTCAGTTATTTTAAAGCTCTTCAAAGTTGTAAGTACGTAAGGAGGATCACGGTAAGAACCAACCAGATGTGCAACTCGTTTAGTCAAAATCAAGTAACCAATTGCGAGATATTGAAGTCTAAGGAAGTGTACACACTAGGCGTTTAGTAGAGCACGCTTTGTTAACTCGAGGTTTAAGAATAAACAGGTGTGTAGGTACAGCAAAGTATAGGTAGTTTTGGACGGATTCGCACACCGAGTGATACCGACGGGAGGTACGAACATTATTTAGAATTCTGGGCGCACGTTACACGTACGTACGTACATAACAAATTTTAAATGATCAAAAATGTTTAATTTCATTTTGTAAAGTGTTTTTAGAGATAAAATTATAAATTTTCGGGTTTGTCACTACCATGACTTCTACTGTTCGAAGTTTTTTGCAAATTGCATGAGTTCCAAATCTACAGGACGTAGGTACTCTATATGATATATTAGCTACCCAACGCGCTCATAAAAAATATCTGCATAAGCAAGGTATGTTTGAAAGAATATTAATTATTCTGTGCTTCAAGAAGTTGCTAAATTCAGCTTGATCGCGTCACTTTTCTGAGAAAAAACTCAGACTGACGGACTGCAAATCAATATAAGATTTTGTTTTTCCTTGTGAGGTACGAAACGCTAAAACGCGCGTTACCAGCGCGTTCCAAGCGCCTAGTGTGTACACAACCTCGTACAGTTGTGGATCGCATGTCCTCTCCCACTGCAGCAGTTTGTTATCTGATCGTCCAATACTCCCTTTGTTCTCTAAATTATTCAGTAGCAGCTCGCACCTCCGACGACGAGATCACGGAAGAGATAGCGCCGGAGGACAAGCGAGCAGTACAATTATGGGCTTGGAGTAAACTAAAACTGTGTGTCAGTTGCGATACGCGGCTAGAGTTTCCTACTTAAGAATAAACGAGATTCTAATATTAATAATAAATAAAAATAATGAAAATATTATAGCTATTTCTTTAATTTATTATAGTCAAATTTATTCCATCAAGGTTTCTGAGATAGAACGGTAAAGTGGTATTTGGTAGTGGTGGCAAAGCGCCAGTTTTATTATTTTTGGTTTGTTTCCTGGCGTTAGCTATAGATATAGAATCCAATTTCTTCTGCCCTATAGCCTTTTGTGTCTGTCTGTGAAGTGAAACTTAAAGCTATCTTAAAGATAATTTTAAATTTCACTTCTACCCGCAATTGTTTTTTTTTAAATAATTTAATAATTAATTTTAAAATAACAGTTTTTTGAAAAGTCGTGAATCTTTCAAACCCAAAATAGGTCTAGACAACAGTCTGGCGTTGCACATTACAACATCATAAAGTCGACGAACCAATCGTAGTCGCTTCTGCTACCAATTCCTACTTCACCCTGTTGCACTTCCAACTGGTCGCGAGTGCCCGCTTTACCTGAAACATGCTCTTACGGCACTAATTACCCGAGTAATGTTTGATACAATTTTGTTGCGATGTTTGGGTGGACCAAGAAGCGCTAAATAATAACGCTATTCGCTGTAACGCCAAAGATTGCTACGACACCGCCGCAGCGTGACAACTGTGCAAAAGCGTTTCGTGCGTATGACTATTTGGTCCATTGGGAGACGGAGGGATCGTAGGAAGAATGCTCTGACTGCTCGCTTGTCCTGCTGCCTTGTTATTGTATAAAAATACCGCATTGAAGTAATTTAATCTCACCCTCCCGAAGGAGAAAGTTTAGAAACTCTTACCCGAGCTATTTCTTAATGGAACGACAGCCCCAGAGGGGACGGGGCTCGTTACTCTCGGCAGTTCCGTTTAAAGACAACAAACAAACATCGCTATATTTCTTGTTATATAAAAATCTCATGTCTTGCTGTTTGTCCGCGCTGACGTCTTGGACGACGAAATTACTTTTTTTTAATTTTTATTACCGTATAGGGGGGCAAACCTGCAGTCAGATTTTTTTTCATGAGTACCGACACGCATAGCGATGGGCTTTTCCTCCTCCTTCCTCCATCCTCAATGGGGAACCGGATACTTGCACAACACACGAAGAACAATAGCAAAGCTGCTACTTTATCCCTAGGCGAATTGGATGCTTGCATGAGCGTGGAGGTATCCTCGGTCACGCACGTCCGATTTGGGTGCAATGCAGCGTACTACCGCTTACTGAGCCGATGTTGTGTCATTTGATCCAACTTAAAAATTGCCTAAGTACATTTTATTTTGATGGCGATATTTTTATTACGCGTAGGCCTGTCAGCTATTTAACGCTGTTGATGATTGTGTAGACAATATAGAAAGTATTGTACTTTATACGGGACACCTAGGCATAACCTATAACAATTATGAACGTACACAAAATATACAGTTCGCACCCTTCGCGATTCTCCAAAAACTACCGATATTTTTGCCTCTGCGGCAATTACCGCTCAGGGGAATACCGACCCTGTGGCATCGGCTTAGGGTCGAATACCGCCCGCCCCCGCCGAGGGATGCTGCGTCTCCGTATGTATTATAAATTGTTTTAGAGCGGCGCGGGGAGAGACCGCTCGATACCGGCCAGTCGCCCGTCTGAGCCGCACCGAGCGCGACGTGGTAGCGTGGTCAACGGCCCGTGCGAAAGTTTGTGTCTGTGTTATGTAACTGTGTGTATGTGTGTGTTTGTGTGCTCGCGACACGACAGGAGAAGAGGTCAGTTGTACCGTGTAAGGATTATGATAACAGTTTTGGAAATTGACAAATACTGCCCATGCCTACATACAACCTAGTCTAGTCTATTTATTTATATACACATCTTATTAGACAATATTTGATGCAATTAAGTTTTCAATATAGTTTATCTTTGAAGCTATCGGACAGGGCCGGATTGAGCTCTGTCGGGGCTTGGAAACCTTACATTTGTAAAGGGGCCCCTTTTATGTGTACAAACATGATCTTGAGTCCCTTAAACTTTAAGTTCCGGGGCTGCAGCCCTCTAAGTCCTCACGTGGATCCAGCCCTGCTTCCGGCATCACAAATCTTTAGGTGTTGCCAATGTCACATATGGTTTTATTTTGATACCTAAAACCTAGGTCACCGATACCATATTCACCTGATATCGATAATGATTATTTCTAACTAAAAGGTTAGAGGTTTGTCATGTGTGACAGCTGCATGTCCGGCCGCAAGTGACAGCTATGCGGTCGTGTATCATACAGCATCTGAGTTTATTTATTTTTTAATTTGATTAATAAGCCATTAGAACTAATTGGAGGAGAGGAGCGCCAGTCAGCACGCCAGCATTAGAATATAAACATGTTTACGGCGCGGCGTGCGCAGCCATTAAATGGCTCGGACCGCTCGTTTGCCACCAAACGTGTTATCAAAGGTAGTCAATTCCGAGACGGGCGACAGCGACAGGCGACAGCGACAGGCGACAGCGATATGCGACAACAACACTCCGCCGGCGACACCACTGGCTTCATAGATATTCATAGAAACCAGTGGTGTCGCGCGCGGGCTGTCGCTGTCGCCTGTCGCTGTCGCCTGTCGGTGCCGCCTGTCGCTGTCGCATGTCGCTGTCGCTAAGTGTGCGGCGACCATTATTTGTCACAGGATAGTGACAAATAATGGTCGCCGCACACTTATTAACTCGGAAACGGATCGTAACCGTACCACCTCGAGCCGCTCAGTATTCTTTGTATGAAACTTCATACTGCAACGCACACTAATGGGAAACGTAACGTAATCGTATCGTCTTTTCTAGGCGAGGAGTTTCCGATCCCTTTCCTAGTTGATAAGTGTGCGGCGACCATAACTGTCAACTATAAGTTATAGCCTGTACCAATTTGTAACTATTGAGCGTGGAGTGTGCTTTGTAAGTTGAAGGTATTTGTTAGAGTAAACTCCTTAAGACAGATATGATAAACGTCAGTGGAGTGTGAAGAGTAATATCTCGTGGAACAAGGCTGAAGTTCGCGCAGCGTCTCTAGCGCAACTGGTGTTTTGTCACATCACGGATATCCTTGTTACGGAGTATACTGCAGTGGTGCCGGTGGCCCATGGAGGTGGGAGGAGGAAGGGGGCAACGCATCTGTAGAAACTAAAACCTCTATGCAGATGTCCATGAGTTGGGGTTGTATCCCTTGAATTGCGTTGACTTAGATGTACCTATCTATTATTTTTTTTAGACCTCAAAAGATTGCAGGCCTTTAAGGGAGGCCCTTAAATTTTTCTTCTTAAGGTAAGGAAACCTATAATATGAAAACTGTGCTTTTTTATGGTATAAGGGGGCAAACGAGCCATCCGAGCATTCTCATGATTACCGAAGCCCATAGACATCCGCAGAGGTCTTCTTGGGCCGACGGCTGCTTAAACACCCCATAACGCCACAGCACAAGTGTCACTTTACGCCGGTATAGTGTAAGCGAGAGGTACCTCCTTGGTTTTCGGCTACATATACGCACGCAGCGTGGCACTACCTCTTGCTAATTACGTGTAGCTCGTTTCATACAAATAGTGCGAAGGTTCCCGCAATAACTTTTTCGATGATAGTTAATCAGCTCACGCCTCCCGTTGGTAAGGAACCCTCGATGCGGTCGTCCGGCGCGCACTTGGCCGGTCCTCTACAGTCCCCCGCCGCCCCGCACTTCACACACTCCACCACCATTACGAGCCATTAATCTCCCACACCCCCATTACCTGCGCCTGCGCACCGCGGACTTCGCAATCTGCGCAGTTATTTATAGACCCTAACTGGGAACATTAGCAATTACTGAATGTAAATCATAGAGTAAGAGGTAGTGCCAAGCTTGGAGGTACCTCTCGGGATGCTGCCTTAATGTGACTATACTATCGCGTTTTGTGCGACATGTGACTTGCCAGCGGCCTATTAGAGGGGGGCAAGTGAGGAGGGCAATATCACTGCATAAGTCATGCGGATGTCTATGGACATAGTCAAAAGACGCAGACTGCTTCTATATCCCATTACATTGTCAAAAACCGAGTGCGACTCCAACCAACAACTCACGACACCATAAAGTCATACACTCTATGGTGTCGTGAGTTTTTGATAGCTCACTCGAGAAAAGGTGGAGAAGAGGCGTTGTATGGCTCTTTATCCGAATTCCGAGTGCTTGTTCAGGGTTAAAACTTGATTCGTTTCAGAGCTAAGATGCCACAGACGTGTACACACAGACATCAAACTTCTTACACCCTTCTTTTTGCGTCGGGATTTTAAAATAGCAGTCTGTTAACTTAGTGGGACAGAGAGCTGCCTCCGTCGAGAGCTTATAAACTTTTACGACGAACGAACAAATAAAAAATATTTATTAATTCTCACAAAGCCACAAATATTGAACATTTTATTATTTTCTCTCTGGATTTATGGTGGGTTTTCGGCGGCCATTACAAAACCCATAAAGCACTGAATGTTTCAGATATTGTCTATAAAAACAAAATACTGTTGTAAATTTTAATGTGAGCGTTTATTGTTACAAAAAAGGATTTGTGGCTAATATTAAATCCACAGATTATATAATATTATTATTAAGATTAATTCATCTAATATTTTAGTACCTAAACCTGTCTTCTGAATATACATTGTAATATACAACAATTAATAAATTCACATTAGAATATAGTTATGTTATATCTTAGCTGGCACATTAAAATTTTAATTTGGTCATCATTTTTAACCAAGTAGACACTGATTTGTATCGATTTTATCGAAACAAATGATTTTTAATCAAAAATAACGAGCGAATTTATTGAAATTAAGATTTTGGTAAATTTCATAATTTTTCGATTTTCATGTCATTTTGTAAATTATGTAGATTTTGAAGATGTTGGTATCGAGGGGCAAGTATGATTTTTCGAGTAATGAGTAGCCTAATGTTAAGGTACCTACCTACTTTTTAGCAGTGACAGCAAAATCGTGGCGATACATTTTTTTACTCGATTATTTTGAAAATCATCATCGAAAAGTTACAAAAAACTAAAGCAAAAAGTTGAAATAAAAATATCAGTCTAACTATTTACACAAGACGATAACGCGATATTGTACTATGCCTATGGCCAATTTCAACAGATTCGGTCAAATAGTTTTAGTAACGTAGTGGGTTTGTGTCGAAGATATTGAAACTTCGAATATTTAAAAAAATACCATGGACCACTGTAAACGGGCCATTCTGTATAACACTATGTACTGGACTGGGCTGGTGACTGACGTATAGTTTTATCCAACGTACTGAACGAATCAACTGAATGAAAAAGGAATTCAGGCAGATTTTAAGAACACCCGTTAAAAATAAATTGAAAATTTATAAGACTTGGGCGGCTGAGACCGACGCCACAGGGCGCAACTAGTATAAAAGCAAATACCATCGAACGCTCCTCCGTCGCTTACCAAAAGCCAGAATATAGATTTTCCTACCCCCATCGCGAGGAATTATCGGGAAGCCCTCCTGTACAAATTTGCATCCCCAATTTCACCCTCCTCAAGATATTTCGAGATAAAGCTGGGAGACCCCGGGGCAGAATTGATCTCTCGCCGTATCTCACTGCGACCGGGACGATCTGTTCATCCGCGTCTTGATTGGTAATAAGTAAAAGGAGATAACTAATTGTTGACTTTTTTTTATGGTATACCTCTCGCTTACATGAGACCGGCGAAGTGACAGCTGAGCTGTCGCGTTTCGTGCGGTGTGTAAGTAGCCGGTGGCCTATGTACGAGGGAGGAGGATGGAGGGCAACGCAACTGTATAGCCTCTGTGCGGATGTCTATGGGCGTAGTCATGAAAATGGCTCCGACTGCTCGTTCGCACCTCTATACTATAAAAAACAGACATAAAAATCTTCTACAGTTTTATTATATGTATCGTCGTTGTTGGCCGTCTGTGTGGTTCGCAAATAAGTTATTCGGTCTCTCAAATAAGGTTGAACCACTACTCCAGCCAAATCTGCCCCTACTAACATAAAATCGATATATTTTTGGCACCACCTCGCATTCTGTTCGGCTACTCGTATGCTTTGGCGCTCCAACCGACTTGATCATGTGGAATGGTATATTTAAATATCTTTTTATGTCGGTTTAATATGTTGTTCTTTCTTAATTTTTTTTTTTTTGGTTTAATGTAGATATTACCTATGTGCCACTGGAGTTGGATTAAGGTTTGGTTACCTTGGAAAGCTGTACCGTCAAGCGATCGTAACCCAACGGTAAAAAAATTTAAAAATTAAAAACGAGTATAGTTTTAGACTTTAGACTTTTGTTCATACTTCACTATCAAGTTTCAGAGATGCATAAGTTCAAATAAATTATAATAGTTAACCACATTGTGAACCTCAAACTGTGAAGAAAATATTAAACCGCCGAAAATGGTGTAAATTCTTCTTAAAAGAAAATGAGAAAACAGTTACGAAAATGGAAAATGGCATCTATTTTCAAATCAATTCCCTCGGGCTAAGCCTAATGCCGGTACTGAAAAATATTATTGAACTTCGCTTCTGGAAAATATTTTTCAATGGAAACCTTCATCATGAGGAAGACTACCTCCAGCGTCAGAGAAACTGGACGCTCATTGGCTCTGTTTCATCACAGTGGCTTTGGCTTTATGGTTCTCGACTATTCGAAATGTTTTTCTTTTCGATATATTTGCAATACCTTTAATTTGAATGATGGTTTTTGTTCTAATGTATGTAAACCTGCAAAATAAACGGAAACGAACGAACAAAAATAAAAGATTTGCGGATATTTATGGGCGGTAGTTCCTTACTACATGCTTGTTTTCCCCTTTTCATGTTAATTAAATTCAGTTTATTTAAATAGCTCAGATCGAAGATAAGCATGACTGCAAAATGGTGAAAGTCACCAAAACTGTCCGATTGCTTGTCTGCCCCGTAAACCATAAAACCAGCCAAGTACGAGTTACACTTGTACAGCGAGGGTTCGCGGGAAAAACTTCTAGAGAGAAACACAGACGAACGGACCGATAGATAACAAAATTATCCAACAAGGGTTTTTTCTTTTTGCGGTACGGAACTCTACATCAACAAAAGAGGGCTGGGCGATACCTCCCCACATTCAATCAGTACCGACTATAACTTAAACTTGTATTCAGTTTTCTTTCGCTTCCCTCATGGCTTCCGACTATCGTAGGGTATTTTAATCCGTCGGTAGTCATGAAAATGGCACCGGCTGCTCGTTTGCTCTCCTATATCGTAAAAAAAAAATATATTCCTGTATTCCTCAAACTCGACGGATTTGTTTCTTTTTAATGCGCTAGAACACAAGCTAAGTAAGTATACGAAAGTTGAAAACTACAAAATTAAAAAAAAAAAACAAATTAAACTCGCTCCCATGGACTAGCGGGTGTCAGTTTGTCAGACAGGACAATCTCTGTAACGTTAACTGACAACAAACGACTGCACTGTCAATATTAAATATAACAATACGGGTGTTGTGGAGGGTAGTTTTGACGCGCAGGTCGTTGACCTTCGTCGGCGTCACGCGACCTTGTGAGACACTCGCACTTGGCAGCAAGACTGAGGTATTGAATATAGATAAAGAAGCTTTAAGTCTTTACTCAAAAACGCACGCCTGCAATAGAATTAGTGAAGTACGTCTCGGTCCCATCATACCGCCATATTGTGAGTTTCCGGTGGACCCTTCATAAAAAGAAGGAAAGAAGGACAACGCATCTGCATTCAAATTATGTTTAGGTATAAAAGGCATAAGTAGGCTTATAGATTAAAAAAACAATTCGTGCAGACGAAACCGAGGTTATCTAAGTCTCTCTCTCGAAGGTCTTAAAGGTCTGGCGAATGTTTATATTGGTCGTAAGATGTCCCGACTGCTCGTTTACCCCCATATCATATAAAGTGAACTCCACCTTGCTGACTGTGCCCATAACTGTCGAACGATATATCGCAGCAATATATAAATAGAATCGCAATTGTCAATTTGGGGTAGTTTCGTATAGGCGAGGTCGTTGACCGCCCCGGGCGCCGCGCGACCTTGTAGGGCTCGCGGTGAGATGGGGCGGCTGCGCGCCTGCGCGGGGGAGCCTTCACAACACGGGTATGAACCTTTGCATAGCCCAAAAACAATGTTTACGTAAGCGATCTTGTTTATAGCGCTGCATCGGAATGGGTGCGAGTGGGAGGTACCTCTTGCCGAAAAATGATAGCGTACTGCGCCACGAGTGGTTTGTTGGTCCGTCTTAGGTGATGATGATGATGATGATGATGATACAAACATTTTTGTACTAAGATGTAGATATTATTAATTAATTATATTTCTTGCTTCTTTTATTACGGTTTGGTGAAGATAAGTGAGTAAGTAACAAGATCATTATAAGCCTGTGGACGTCCAATCGACACTGGCCTCCCTCAGAGCGCCGAAGGTCAGTCACCAGCCACCGGCATCCAGCAGCTCCCCGCCACCGCACCCGCACCGGGGTGGAGGCCAACAGTGCGTCTTCCACTGCGAGGCCGCTACACGGAACCTTTCTTCCCCAGCAGCAAAAATACGTAATGGTAAGTGTTACCGACGGCCGACGCGCATTGCCATCAGCATCCATTTTTTATTTACTTACCTTTACTCGCTTGAGACCTCGTCTAAAACCAATCTCGAAAGTACGTGCGTAAGTACTTAGCCGCTATCACTTCAAAAATACTCCCCAATTTGACTGCAACGCAGCCAAGGCAACTTAAAAAGTGTAAACGTTATAAATATCTCATACAACTGATTATTACTTTGATGACTGCTAAAGCGCGACCATCCTTTTAAGCAAATCATCACATGATTATTTTAGGAACCGCGCAAAAAACGCATAATATAATAGGATATAGGCTGTAATTTGAGCCCGCCGCTGTAGCGCGTAGCATAATGGGAGCCTGGTTATAGCGCACGAGACGTCTGCGTGTACGATCCGACCGGTACGATAAACATACAAGAAAAGAGTTTATTCTTTCCTCAAAGGTCGGAAACGCATCTGTTAGACCTTTGGTGTTACTGATGTCTGTGGGCGTTGATGTCCACTTTACATCAGGTGACCTAACTGCTCGTTTGCCTCCTATGCTATAAAAAAAACAATGGTAGGTAAATTTAAAACGTGGATAGTTAAAATCAAGTGCTTTAATGTATAATTCAAAGTAGTTTTGCTCACTTCTAATGTTCGATTCTAGGTTACCTAGGTATTAAGCGTATTTTTGTTTAATTTTAGACAACTTAATTTAACACTTAAAGACTTAAATTAAGATTAAATAGATAGCTAGAGATTGAACGAGGTCCTATCTCTTTATTGAGAGATCAGTGGAAACTCACCAAAGACGGCCGTTGCTTGAGCGCAGCGCTAGAATTAGTTCGTAAATAGATAGATATCTTAACAAATTGAAATTGATTTTATTTCAGTTGTGTTGTTTTTTACCGAATATGTCTTTAATCATTATTTCTTATATCGGTCGATTTTATAATATGTTCTTATATGGTGCTCTGTGCAGTGGGATAACAATAAAGAGACAAGCAGACAAATTTCTAACATCTAACATTTTTTAGTTTCGCTTCTACATGTTGGGGAAAAGGCAGGCCCATCCGATAAGTGTTACAGTCCTCAGATATTATATCGACGCCGGTTATCGTATCGTATGGTATAAACATTGAACTGCACTTCTCGGAATCTAATTTACACCACACGGGTTCCGCTGGTCGAGGAAACACATTATACGGCCATTACTGACGACTTACTGAATAGAGCTCGCTCTTCAAATGTGTAAAGGTCACTTCTCACTAGACCTTAGTTATTGGAAAAGTCTCAAGTTCGCCCTTGGGCGGGCAATACTTCAATTATATATTTTGTTTTCTTTTTTATGTTGCATTTCTTAGATACTTAGTCTTTGTCTAGATTTGTTTTGATTGTAAGAGGTATCACACTGCATGCATGTAGCCGAATTGGGCCAGCACGAGCGGTTCTCGCTTACACGAGACCGGCGTAAGGTGTCGCGTTTCGTGCGGTTTGTAAGTAGAATGTGGCCCCTGGAGGCAGGAGGAGGAAGGAGGGCACCGCATCTGTGTAACCTCTATGCGGATGCCTGTGCGCGTCGGTCATGAAAATGGTTGCGAATGCACGTTTGCCCCCTTATACTCTAAAAGAAATACATTAGAATGAAATTATGATATCTTCATGAATTAAACTTATATCATGTTTAGTAGGTACAGCTATTATATTCAAAGGTCTGTTGTGTTATCCCTGTTATGCATGGGGGTCTTCAAAATATTTCTTTTATTTAAGAGGGCAAATGAGTAGGAGTTTTTGATGACTATCCACGCACAAGTACATCTTCATTAATCTATGCATCTTCATTAATCATCATAAGCCGCACTAAACGCGCCAGTGTTGCGTCGTGCCGGCTGAATTCGGCTGCAATGCTGCAGTGCCAGATAAAACTAAAAATCTTTCGAAGTTTGTAGTATCGCCAGTGCACAACAACAACAATGTTTATTTCCAAAATATCCAACTGCACACTCTCATTCATACATAGTCGGCATACCGCGGCGCGGGTATTTCCCGGCCATTTGTCAAGATTAGAAGGGAATGCGAGGACCGCGGGCACGGGATATTAGCTGAAATGGCTGAGGTTTGAGCGTATATCTGACCTCAGTTGGGACGTTCCATCGATGGGTTAAAAAGATTTTTTAACATTCCCAACGAATATGTAAGAATTTCTCATTTGTACAGTGTCTTGTTGGCATTATAGATGGGTCAATCGAAATACTGAGAATATCGAAGGTTGATGGTCATAAGAATGATCCCACTGCTCGTTTGTCTCCTACACCATAAAACAAATAACAATGACAGTAGATGATAGACGCTTCATGCTGTTGACGCCTAATTTATCTGAGAGATCTAACAGAAATACAATTTGTAAAGGTCATATTGAGTTATTTTGCTTTTTATCAGGGAAATAGAATTCAAAGTGATTTATTTGTCCGCCTATCTGTGTGCCTGTCAGTGTTTTTTTGTCTGTCTGTCTAAGTCCGCCGCCTTACACAAACATGATTAAATAAATGATTAAAATAATAATTAGTAGATATTTCATATATAACATCTATAGATTGTAAGTGTGCTAGTAGCAGTTTCATTATTTTTATGTATTTTTTATATATTAGTATTGTTAGTAATTATTATAAAGTTAATATTATTTAAACGTAAAATTTTAAAATGGTGCTGGATGAAGCAGTCGGACCTGCAGCGGGACGCTGTTGTCGCTGGAACGTAAACTCTGTAGCAGGGACGTTACTTAGCGTATTTCACACAAGTATTGTTGCTACCAACATCCGTCCAACGTATCAGGTCAGACCATTTTGCGTAAATTCCGCAACATCTGCGATCTCCCTGCCCTCTACTTCCCACCGCTTATTGCTCAATAAACGCGGATAAGGCGCTGGTCCCCGCACAGCCTCTAACTCACTGCTTATCATATCTCAGCCCGCGCGCGGTGGGCGGGGCCAGCAGTAAACGTGCGTGAAATGGAGGATAGTTTACATGGATCATGGTTATAACAATATTTTTTATTACTCATGGTTTTATGCAGATCCTGCTTCGTGATCTAGTGGTTATCATGTTCAATCATAGATGGTGAGGTCCCCGGGTTCGACTTGTATGATACAACAAAAATTGTTTTGATTTTTAGGGTTCCGTATCTCAAAGAGAAAAAACGGAACCCTTATAGGATCGCTTTGTTGTCCGTCTGTCTGTACGTCTGTCAAGACCTTTTTCTCTAAAACGCGTGAAAGGATTAAGCCTGATAAAAAATTTCGAATTTTTCAGGCGAATTAGTTATAAGTTGATAATGATTTTTCCAATGATCTACACATAATTTACTAGTTTTCAGATTTATTCCTATATATTATGTGCTAGAAGTTCTTACTTCTTGCCAAATTTTACAACTCCAGGTCAACGGGAAGTACCCGATTATTTTAGGTTTTCGACAAAGTACGTTTTCATACAAAATTTGTGCATAATTGGCTATAACTTTTTATTTCGTTAACTTAGAAGTGTGATTTTTCAAGGCATCAAGACGTAACTGACCTTCGTATTTGACAAAAATTTCAGCTTAATCCCTTCACGCGTTTTAGAGAAAAAGGTCTTGAAAATCATGCATTACGTTTGAAATGTTCTTCCCATTCATACGGAACCCTCGGTGTGCGAGTAGGACTCGCACTTGGCCGGTTTTTTTTTTCAATTTGTCGTAGGTCCTTCCTGGAGTCAGGGAGTTGGAAGTGGTACACTTCGTACTCCTGATAACACATTACATTGATTCTCTCCAGTCGTGTCGGACTGCCGTCCCGTCGGAAGGGGAATGAGAAAATATAGAGTGTACAGAGAGAATATCTGGCATGATCGCGAGATTGAGCGAAGGCACAAGTGAATTCTCTGTTTCCTCGTGGAGAGCCACGTAGAGTCCTCTCCGTAGAGATGGCCGTCCTAGCCGAAACTTGGCTAGAAAGATCTTAGGCTATGTTGATCTCAATGCCGAAATAATATTGTACTACGTATAAATTAACGGTTGAGAACCCCTGGCCTGCAATCGATACGTATAATGTTCTACAATCCGCAGCATCTCCGCCTCGTACGACTTATCTCCGCGGATCTCCGGTGGAACACGAGGGCCGATTGGTTCCGTCGACAGACACAATAATTATATAACGTCCTCGTCAAATTACAGGCTCCGGTCGATCGTATCGCGTATTGAAAGTGGATTTTGCAGTAACTTTTTATGGCGTCTCGCTTTATGAAGTTGGGGCTTTCTTCTTGATGAAATATTGCTCGAATATTCTAAAACGTTTTAAGGAAAAAAAAATTTGATGTTCTCTTTTGTGGAAAAACTAATTTTGTGATATATGAACGTGATATCGTATCATAAATCGAATGCCGGCTGTACGCACGAAAAAGCATGACTCATCTCACGTTTCTACGAGCGATAAGCGAGGCCTAAGCGCCGTTATCTTAAAAAATTGTCGCGCGTATACCGACTTTATAGACAAGCAATTTTTTTATACTTTATTTTAATGGGGGGAACTGGACCATAATTATATGTCATACTAGTTGCGCCCCGCGGTTTCACCCGCATTACATTCGATCCCGTGCAAGTATCGAGATGATGTAGCCTACATGTTGACCCGACTTGTTAGTAATATTCATGCAATATTTTGAAGTAAATCCATGCCGTACTATTTGAGTTTAACCAAGACGTACCTACAGACAAAGAGACAAAAATTCTAAAAACTATATTTTTGGCCTTGATATCGATAGTAGATTATACTCTCTACACTATATACTCGGCACTCACTATGCTAAATAGATTGCTAGCTTCGGATCCCACAGTCGACATGTTCACAACTAATACAAATCAATTCTGTAAATCATGCTACATGTATTTTGAAAATATTTTTAATACTCACTAATATTATTGTACCTCACTATAGCTTGTAATGTAATTTGTATTGTAATTTAATGTAAAAAATGTAAAACTTGTTATGTAATGTAAAATGTAATTTTCTTCTCTGTACGTCTTGGTTTTTACTGTTAGTACAAAGAATTGTAAAATTGAATTAAATAAATAAAATAAAAATAAATAAAATAATATTCAATGTACAGTTTTGACTTTTTTAAGATTTTATTATATGTAGGTATAGATAGGGTAATATGATAAATATATTTCATATTCTCTTTCTTATTATTCCATAAGTAACATGAGAGTTACGTAGTTACGTACTATAGGATCTAAAGGAACAACAACAAAAACAACAATAAATAAAAGGACAATTGTATACCGCATACCCTACGTAATGAGAAGCCTTGTATACATCCGGCGATGACGCTCGGAAAAACTTCCGCAGCTTCCCTTCCAGAAAAACACGCAACCAGGACGAAAATAGGCTTTGACGACGTGCAACAAGCACGTCGTCAAAGCCATCTCCAAAGTAGGTCAGGGCCTGTGTGCATATTTAATTGGGTGACGACGAAAATAAACCCAAAAACTTTCATCGGGTAAAACAGGAGCGAGAGGTGAAGGAGGGGAGACCAAACATGAGCGAGAGGTGAAGGAGGAGAGGTCAAAACATGAGCGAGAGGTGAAGGAGGAGAGATCAAAACATGAGCGAGAGATAAAAACGTGAGCGAGAGGTACCTCCGTGCCGACCCAGTTCAGCTGTAATGCAGCAATGGCACTACCGCATGCTCAACGTTTTTATACAACTTTGAGGCAAATCAGCACTCGCATCTTCTGATAGCAAGCCAGTGTTCACTAGATGTGGTCAGGTTCAGGATTGTCTCAGGCCGCACGGTTCGTGATAGTACGGTGTGCCGACTAGATTTTAGCGCAATGGCACCTACCTCCTGCTAAAAACTACCTACCTAAGTACCTACCTACTCTATTATTTAAAATGGTGGGAGTCCATTGAACCCAAATCGAGTCGTAGTCAAACGGGAGGTACCTCTCAATCACGTCAAGTGATGGTAAGGTTATCGTGTTTCGTGAAGATTACGAGTAGCCCGTGGCCCATTCGGGGCACGGCACGAAGGAGGATAACGACATGACATGTTACATGACTCTCTAAGGTAAATAAGTGTATGTTATATCCGAGACATACATAACAGTTAGGTACATATTATCTCACCGGCGGCGGCGGGTCTGAGAGGATAATATCATATCTGCTGGGTAACGGGTACTGTCCGCAACAAAACTCAGTGGTAGTTATGGTGCTCTAGTCTCGTCACCTTATTAATAAACTTCACCACCTTATATCATCCCCTTAGGGGTTGAAATTTAAAAAATCCTAACTCAGAGCTAACAAGAACTCTTACACAACAATTTCGATTAGCATAAGTTTCGTATTTCGTTTATAAGATATCTTGAAATGCGTGATCATTGCGACTGTACAAAGGTCCGTTGAAAGGTATCCGCGTGACCTCCGCGGGGTCGCGGGGTCGCTCCCCACACACTAAGGTCGACCCTGGATGTTGCCTGCTCTTTATCCCGCCGTATGATTGATGAATTCTACAAATTGTATCTTACATTGGCGCGGGATAATGGATCATATTTTACCTTTGCCTTTTTTTACCTTTTCTCAACCTTACAGGTAAAAATAGTCTTCTATATCGCTTATAGCACTAGTCTTCTATCCAGGAACGACATGGATGTTAGTCTTTAGTGGAGTGTCGCTCGAAAACATTGTAGTATATATTTACATACATCAAATACTGCGTTTGTTCCTGTATTCCTATACTGCAGGGTGTACTGCGACAGGTTGTAACTGCAACAGGTCGTATATTCATTACAATGAAACAACTTTAACAATTGTATCGCGGCTTATTTAATTATTTTACAAGCCACGCCGACGCGCGACGTTTCGGAAGCTTAGCAACAAAATGACCGCCTGCTCGTCTGCCCCAGGCGAGCAGTCGAAGCTACTTTCACAAGCCGACGCCTATAGAGGTTATACAGATGCGTTGCCCTCTGTCCTCTTCCCCCACGGATAGTCACATACCGCGCGAAACGCGACAGCGCAGCTGTCACTATGCTGGTAAGCCAGACCTCCTCCTCGAGTATAAATGACGATATAGTGCGTCGGAGAAGACGTGTCAACTGCCAACCTTCTTAGGTCCATTTGAAACGCAGTAACAGTCGTTGACTAAAGGAGTTCGATAAATGCCGATGATGATGATGATGATGATGATGATGAGTCGTTATCTCTTATTATCAAAGATCATCACTCCCAGATATGAAGTGTCTGTGTGATACAGAAGGGCAGTGACGTCATCAACTGTACAAAGTAAGTCGGAGATCAGATGAAGATGGGTCAAGTGCTGGCTGCCCTTTGAGGCACGAGGGCCTTGTTATATCTCGCGTCGAATATCTGAATACTTGAAAGTATTTCGACAGATGATAATGAATAGATAAAATAAATATTACCTTAACTTTATTTTTAGATTTCCGTAGTTCAAAGGAAAAAAGGAATCCTTAATTGACTTTGCAGTCTGTCTCTACGTCAAGGAACTTCAAGGGTTCTTCGGTGTCGTAGAATTACGAAATTTTGATAAAAGTGACGTAACACAGTCCGCTTTAAAGGTAAAAGTGCAATTTTTAGTGCTCGCACAAAACTAATAATTACAAACTTATTTTTAGTACATTTGATTCAGAGTTAGTACAGGTGCCCTTAAATGGTAATTTGTCAACTTTTTTATTTTTATTTATGCTCGTGTCTCGTTGTTACTTGTTACGGCATTACACTTCATCTCCTTTTGTATGTATATACAAATGAATATTTGTCTGTTTGTCCTTGTTAGTATCGTAAACTACGCATTTGATCAAGTGATGATCTTTAGCAAAGTTGTTTTCCATTATCCCACAAAGGTTTCTGAGTTACTAAGGTGGTACTAAGGTGGTGAAATAGGGGCAGAATTTTATTAATTGTGACGCGTGTGAAAACGAGGGGCACAGCAAGTTTGCTATAACCGGAGATGTACCTTATTCAAGACACACTTCACATTCTCTAAAAAAAAACAAAACGTCATTATTACTAATGTCACCTGGATATTCCTCCTGTGCGGCGCAGGAGATTATTCGATCTCAGCGTTCGTCCACAGGTAATTTACATGCAGTCGCAGCCACAGGAGCAATGCACCCTGGCCATTGTGACACAACCGACCGTCGCGGCGGCATACGAGCGAGAGTCGCGGGCGAGTGTTGTAGTTAATATGCGTCAGTCGTAGGTGCCCGGGCGCGGTGGTGAGTGCTTGTCGACGGCCGCCATCTGCATACTGATCATTACAGATATTGTGTGTTTGTTTATGGCTTCACTTTCATTGTAGATATGAGTAGCTTTGATATTGAGATGAATGAAATATGAAGTTGGGGTACCTGCGGTCATATCGGTTTCGGCGGCCCATGGAGGTGGGAGAAGGGAGGGCAGCGCATCTGTATAGCCTCTATGCGGATGTCTATGGGCGTCGGTAGTCATGACAATGACTGTTTGTTTGCCCCTAATACAATAAAAAATCTAACTAATTTATTTTAGAGCGTCCTGCGGATGCTTTATCCTCCTTCGTACCATGCCCCGAATGGGCCACGGGCTACTCGTAAGCCGATAGGTATATTGAGAGAAAGGTACCTCCCTTGTGGTTACGGTCCGATTTAGCTGCGATTGAATTATGGGACTACCTCTCTAAATAATAATTAAATCTACCCATTTTAAAGTACTATAGTCGGTACTAGGTGTCTAGCAGTGGTCGTAGCCTCCTGTACCACAACAAAATATCGAAGGGTCATCTGTGGTGGTTGCTATCGATTTTGAGGACACAGGAGCAGCAGTAGCGGGAACGAGTAGTGGGCCAAGCCCCAGTAAATAAAAGATCGCCGTTTCCATCTAGCAAATAACCTGGGATTAACCTCATTGCTTACGATATTGCCTCTGTGCAAAGTCAAAAATAAAAGAAAAAAATATAAAGGTGAAGTGTTTCTGGTACCTTTTTAACACCCCTTATGTCAAGAGTGATATGAGGCTTCTCTGTGTTTGGGTTGGGGATGAAACCCCAGATTAGACGTCGTTAGGTTTGAATCACAGTCGGCAAAATTCCAAATTACTGCTTCCCGTAAAGAACTGTATAAGTTATTTAAAGTACCGTGGCTCAAAAAAAAGCGGAATTCTTTAGTGACTTACTTGTCCGTCTATCTGCTAACTAATTGTAATGACTACTTCCCCGTGACCTAGGAAATTGTGAAAAATTGTGCAAAGCAGTGAGAGAATACCACGCAGATAGGGAAAACTCGGTAATTTATGGTAATTTCGCAGAACAAAACGTTAGAAACTTGTAGTTGACACAAAATGAGAGGCTACACTCCCAAACTAACTTAGTCATCTTATACGATAAACTTTGAGTATTAAACCCACTGCTCAAAGACGATAAGCGATCATGCTCGTAATGCCTGTTAAAACTTTGGGCTAATCCGACTCGCACTTGGACAGTTTTTAAGTAAATAGGAGAGAGTGCATACACATTTAGAAATAAAGACAGGTATACATATAATATATTCTATACTATTATAATAATTTTGTTTTCGGGGTAAAATGTACCTATATTTATGTCATTTCAGATTGTAATCCTCATCTATGCCTAAATTTAACCAAACTCGTTCTGTAGTTTTTACGTGAAAGAATAACAAACATATTAATCATTTATATAATACTAACTGCGCCCCGTGGTTTCACCCGCGCAAATTTCGATCCCGTGGAAAATCATATCATGGCATCCCATAGGAACATTTTTTCGGGATAAAATCCTATGTGTTAATCCATGTTACTCTCTATGTGTGTGCCAAATGTCATAAAAATCGGTTCAGCAGTTTTTGCGTGCAGGAGTAACAAACATGCAAACTTTCGCATTTATAATATTAATAGGATTAGTAGAATTACAATTTGTGTACAGACAACCTCTTTCTCTGAACTATTTGTAGCACGTCCAGGTAATGTCGGAACATGCAGCCGTCTAGTTAATGTTCCTCTGGTGCCCATTACTCTGTAACAACCGCTACTTTTCCTACAAATGTTTACAAGATATTTTCCTACAAATGTTTACTAGATAATATATTTCTGAAGTAAGACGAACGTTGTAACTAGTACGTACGTACGTAGTCGTAGTGTAGTGGTTAGTTTTGTTTAGGGCCACTGATGGTAACGGATTTAAAGACTAATAAAGTGTAAATTAAGTAGATTTTTTTTAAATTTTTACAAGATATTAACAATCTGGACTCCTGTTTTCTAATTGTTTTCTAGTACGGTAGAGAAAAACTATTCGGTTTTCCCTGTCGTACGTCACAGAATTTATGGTGTTTTCATAATGTCCATAATTCCAAGTATTGATGTAACATTGTCAGCTCAGAGAATCTCCTGACGAGGCAGTACAGCTGACCGCACACGGCGCGCCAGCGGCGCTGGTCGCATACTAATACAAGCTCTACGGGTAGATAGTGTCAACTGTCGCATATGCAACTGACACGTTGCATACATGCATAAGTTCTGTAGGTACACACATATGGATGTGTAAAAATCTCGTGTGACCATGTTTGTCCAGACTCCAGCTCAATATCAGAAGCTACTGAATTTTAATACAATTTCGCACAGATATCGGGTAAAAGTCTCAAGGAAGTCAATATAGACACATAGCAATTAAGAGGATCCGTTATGTAGTGATCATAATATTCCGATTTCGTTTGCCCCTTTATACTTTGAAAATAGTCTTGATTGTGTATATAAAGCCATTGTCTGGCTGAAGTGTCAGGAGTTCAGGAGACTACACTTTTTTATCTGAGTAGGCCATTTTATCGACCGGTCTTTCAGTGTGAGTATTTTTAAATGACAAACATCAAAAGTTAAAAAAAGTCGGTAGTATTTTACTAGATATGTTATACATGGTAAGCGGTACGCCAGGCTGCATAGCAGTGGGAGTGAGCCCTACACGACTGGGGAGGTACCTCTTGCTACAACCGCAGAGACGTGATTCGTGGTGAATTTGAAACAGAGAAGGACAGATGGGCAACGCATCTTAACAACCATGAGAAATATTGGCGTCGGTAGCCATCAATTAATTAATTAATTATTTAATTATTTTTGAATTATACAATCAATTTTGAATTTGAAATGGCTCCGACCACTCGTTTGCCGCCTTATACCTACTATAAGAAAACATGGGAATTCTACTAATATTACAGATGCCAAATTTTGTCTGTAGGTATGCGTGTGCCTCTTTCATGCCTCAACAACTTCGGAAAGATTAAAAATGAAATTGGCTCAGATATAGATTACGTAGTAACATGTTTTTATTTTTTATGATAGAAATGATGCAGATGAAGCCGCGGTGCACAGCTAGTATCGCTATATTTCCCCGCCTGCCGCGCGGCTGTCGTCACTCGAGCTCCACACCATAACGGTCCACTTGTTCTCGGAACAGGCGATCCTGTTTGTTTTGAGACCGGCCCACGCTGAGCAGAACACTACAATGGTTCCCACAACAATGCTAGCGTTTGTCAGTTTGTGGTCACATCATGTACTTCATGTACCAACAAACACTGTAATGGCTAGTTTTTACTCACGGAATAGATAAAAGAAGTTTTATCTATTCCATGTTTTTACTCATATTGTCATCGTAGAAAGAATCTATTCTAATCAAAACGCGTGTTTGGTTTGATTCAATCGGATTTAATGTTTACTTTTGTCATAGGACAAATTTGAGTTCAAACATTATTTTATCAGTTTCATATCTTTAGTAAGAGGTAGTGTCACGCTGCATGCATGCAGCTGAATTGGGCTGGCACGACAGGGGAGGTACCTCTCCCTTATAAAACACCGGCGTTAAGTGACAGCTGTGCTGTCGCGTTTTGTGCGGTGTGTAAGTAGCCGGTGGCCCATGTTGGAGGGAGGAGGATGGAGTGCATCTGCAAAGCTTCTGTGCGAATGTCAGTGGGCCTCGGTAGTCATGAAAATGGCTCTGATTGCATATTTGCCCTCTGACTGCTTAAAAAATAAGAGATAGTGCCTAAAAATTTGAAGATTACATTGAATATACCTTTTGCTACATAAAGTGACAGCTATATTATCGCGTTTCGTGCGATTTGTGAGCAACCGATAGGCCATTGGAGTGGTGCAGGGGAGGGCAACTCATTTTCATAACAATCATGCTACTAAAAGATATAAATACAAGTGCATGGGTACAGAGCAACTATCTACATTACACACGGGTACTTCCCCACAGTATCATTAAAGTTATTGATGTTCGAAGGCAATGGGAGTACTACCCTCCCGACGCAATCGAATAAAAAATCAAAGACATTGATAAAAGCACTTACGAGTTTCTGTGTGCGGTCCAGACCCCGATTTGTCGGGACCCTCAATACCGCCCGCGCGAGGTGTTACACGCGGGTGAGGGACGGTCGCCATGGCAACGGCTGATAAACAACTACAAGCCCACTGGCTCGAGAATTTGGGGTGTCATTTGTACCAACCTGGTAGTTTACTACATATTATATAATAAGACTGCGTGTGTTGCTAATTTTTTTTTGTTCAAAACCTTGATCTGAGAATTCTTAGTAAAGTTGCCAAATACACATGAACAAATATAAATATAGACATTAAAAACTCAGGCGCGTTGCTTTCTTGTTCTAGTCACTATTAAATCCTAACTCAGGACCGGTGGTGAGTCCCTTTGGAGTGGTGAGTCCCTTAGGACTTGTAAGGGACGATAAGTGACGATTCACTGTCCCTACGATTCAGCTTATCACTACCTCTTACTGACTCTCTGTACTCTCCTACTTTCTTCTGATTAAATTCGTTTCGGTTCCCAAGACAGATTTAGCTTTTCCCTCGGGCTCCCTGCGATCATATCAATGGGTCAAGTGTGGTTGCCGCTGTCGATCCTGGAGACACAGGAGTAGCAGAGGTGGGAACGAGTGGTGGGCCAAAGCCCGTTAAAAAAAATACCTCTTACTGAAACCTGTTAGTTCGTATTATACGAGCTAATAGGTTCACATAATTATATTAAAGCTAACATTACAAAACCAAGTCGAATAGTTACCGACAAGAACTAGTTTATGTCTGGACAATCGTAGGACCTTGTTATCAAATACCAAAATAAGTGGCGCATAAGTAGAGGTCTGACCATACACAGACCACGTAATGACATCACATACTCGCTCCGACATGTCCGACATGTACAACATGTACAACATGCCAGTCTTTCAGATATTCAAAAAGAGCGATTTAATAGAACATGCCCTTGCTTAGGCTATAATTAGGTTATGCAGGTATCGCAGGCGAATATCGCCGACGATACAGACTATAAGTTACACGATATAAATTCAAATTATGTACATAAACGTGTACTTTATTGCTAAAGTAGCAACATCTTCTTCGAAGAAGCATCAGGTGTCATTACTGCATTGCAGCCGAATTGGGCCTAATTTGGGATTTATAACCAAAGAAAGAAAGAAGAAAGAAAAAAAGAAAGAATAGTTTATTTGTGATATATGAATATAAATATGCATTTCAACCTTACTACCCAATCAGCTCTAAATATCACCGATTTGCCGATTTTCACCAGCACTGGTCTTCCCTTGAGGCCATGCATGTTCTTACCTTTGATGCGGTGATTTTTAATTTTATTAATGCTGATTATTATAGGTATTATCTTTGAAGTGACAATAGACTGGGATACTTAGGAAAATACAGAATGTTAGTCGATCGTTCACCAAGTGGAAGGACCTTCTCGTGCAGTAGCCGGTTCGGGGTGGACGCCAGGTGAGATCGGTCGTGTCGTTCGTTGAAAGAGGCATAGGCTTAGGCACCGACCGGTAGAGGCTGATAATGATGATGTCAAGGTTGCTCACGTACACACGTGGGCGTGATGACGACGAGTCCCGGACCTGTCGCTCGGGCGCCGGACTTGTCCCTGCGGAAAACGAGTCATCAGGATAATAGATTAGTAAGTACACTCTACCGCCTAGATGAGTGTCATTTTGAAGGTCCCGCTAAAATTGATAATTTTCAAAACGAAATTTTGACGTGACGACTTGGACATGGACAGAAATCCTGGGACATCGAAACGTTCAGATTGGACCAATTGGAACGTAGTTTATTAAAATATTAAAGACTTTCATCGATGTTTTCATTTATTGAAAAAAAAATTGATTAGACTTTTTTTTAGAATTGAAATTTAGATACTGAAAGTAAAACCATGAGCGCAGGTGGTCATTATAATATGCTTAATTTCTTTTAAAAATATACAGATATGTACAATATAGGAGAGGGCTGACATCTTTGATTTAAATAGATTTGTAAATAAACATTTTAATTTGTAAATCTGATTGAGAATGAAATTCCCCTTCTGTCTGTTTATTCGTTTTATTTATCCTATTGATATCAACTAGATTTACTAACAGCAACTTCTTTAATAGTCGATTAAACTCATTCTACATTATCAAGTATACGCCGCGGATGTTACCTCGGCCGACTGTACCGCAGGAGTTCAACTACCCGCCTAGTGGAATGTTCGGCCATGTCTTTGTTTGTACAATTGTTATTTTTTCCACTTTGCTTTGATGGGAGCTGCGCCTCCCGCCATAAACTGCGCTATCGCATTCGAACCGCACACACATAAATACTCTGGCCCTTGCAGCCTTCGAGCCGGTCAAAATAAACAATTAAGTGGAGAGAGGTTTACTAGCGGAGGTTTCAATACAATGTTCACTGGAGATGTATGTAATGGCTTTTATTGAACTCATAATTAATTATAGAATGTTTGAGAGAGAACATAAAGTTACAGGCTGCGTGGACTCTTCCAGAGTAATTGTTATAACTAAGTGGGTATACTCTTTACTAAGTATACTAAGTACAGTGTCATTTAAGATAGCATCAACACAAACTTAAATGGTTTTTAATGTTTTCTGCAAACTTGCAATATTATTTGTAACTTTTTAAACTTGATAATAAATAATGAAAAAAATTGTAGAAAATGTATTCTGTCTAAAATATCTTACATGTCTTAGCGTTTATTGTGATATTTGTGTTACATATTTTCATCTAGCTACAAGCTTTCATCACACATGTTTTTGGTCTATATATGCGTCGAAGGTTGGTTTCTTTTGACTGAAATGACACTTAAATAACTAAGAACAACTCGTGAAATTTTAGAAACATGATAACCGCCATTTTTGGTCCAAATTCTGTACAATATGTGCATGGTATAGACCAGACTGATAATCACCAAAGAAGCAGTAAGAACGCTGCGCGTGACTCGCTCCAATATGAAAGTGTCTTCTTCCTCTGCAATGGACGCTTGGAACTAGCGACCATCTGAAACGCACCAGTCAGTCCTCGGCAGTATGTCTGAACGATATATCGAGCCCCCATTGGGTCACAATGCATCACAGTTCCATTATGCAGTGTAACAGCACGTTACCGTGAGACGTGTAACGTGACGTTAATGTGCAAGTGTATTAGAGTCGCATTACACACGAGATGTGGCGCTTAGTGCTCCAGCCACCACTGATGTGCTGCTTAGAAAGTTTAGCCTGAATCTCACTATAATTACCTGGAGATTACACCTTCATCATAACACAGGGCCTTAAATAAACTGTCATTATTTTGTATGTTTGTTACATTGTAATTTTACACATATGTTTATTAATTGAAAAAAAGTGTGAGCTTTAGACCACACAACTGAAGTAAAACTTAATTATTGATTTTCATGACCGTAGTTACAATGACATAACATGTCATATGATATTCATTTTTTAAATCCAACAAGGTTTCACTTGAACCGAATTTGAATATTGAATTTGAATGACAATTTCCATTGGCCTCGCCGATGTTTGATTTTTATAATCGCTCTCGCCAGCTTACTCCCCAAGTCAAGCTCGCGTATAGAAGTTTTACTTCAGAAATATAAAACTTCAGTCTCCTTTGACGCATTCGGTTAACATGTGAACTATATCTAGTTTTAAACTTATGACTGTGTGGCTTGAGAATGAGTTTAAAGCCTAAGTAATGCTCTCAAAGGTTCAAATGGTTCAGTTCGCTACAATGCAACCGCAATTATTTTCTTTTTTACGGTTTATTTTCTCGTTACAACTTGCCTTTTAGATATACGCCAAAGATGTATAATTTCTTAGTTCTTACTTGCGTACATAAGTACCTATACGTTCATAACCTTTGATTAAAATAGTATACAGATACTAAAAGGCACACTCACTCTTGATCAAAACATATAAAATGTTCAAGACACTTTATAATTTGTCCACACATTTCTAAGATCTTAAGTTGTAACTTGTAACGGTATGTGTGATGCCATGGAACCATATGACTCATATCGGTTAAATTCAAAGCCATTCTGAATTACCAGCTGTTCGTGCTGAGTTGTCGGTTTGCTATCAACAGTACAAAGGTAACGCGCAACCACAAGTGCGGAAGTTGCGGTAACTTCACACAGTCGTGAGGCCGGTGTTACGTTAAATTGTTGATGCTCCACTAAAATACGATCTATTGAAACCGCACATGTTATATAAGTGAGTAGACTAGATTAGACTCTGCAACGACTTGTCTGTGGTATATACAGGGTTACTTTTTGGTCACCGGCCAAATTTTAAAATAAGGAAGTAAATATCATTCCAAGGATGTTTTAAAATTTATCGTCTAATTGTAATATTTTGTTAAATAAAAATCGATTTGAAATAGTCCTTAAAAATACATCGATCGGTGTTTATTTAATTATTTATTTATTTATATAAGATACACCAACAGTATACAATTTTAACATTAAAAAAAACATGCAATTACATTCTACAATGGGACAGAATTGTTAACCTTTATAGGTGTATACAGCATTATTATACAAAATTATAGCATAAAAACAAACAAAATATAAAATTAAAACATAAAATCATGTTCGCACACAAAATGGTCTTCAAGGTCAGCGACCACAGCCGGTCACGACTAGCGAGTCAGATGCCACGTGGTGACCAAGAAATACGTTTATAACAAAATAATTGTGTCTAATATTTTTTTTATTTCATAAATCGATATTATTGATTTTGAACCAAACCTGAAAATTTGGCCGGTGACCAAAAATTTATCCTGTAGAGACTTGATATTTTGAAATGGTATCTAAAAGGTACTAAAATGACTACCTGTAGTATAAATATTACCCATATTATGTACTTGTATGTATAAAATATATAAATAAAAAATATTTTTTTATAGTTTAAGAGGTTAAATGAGCAGTTCAAGAAACTTTCATGACTGCGTCGCCCATACACATCAGCATAGAAATTATTACACCTCATGAGCGAGGAGTACCAAGCGTGTCCAGTAACGTTTAGGGCCGGCGCTCATTATCGGCATCGGCAAGTAAAGGGATCCTTTGGTATCCCTGCATGCAAGCGCACACTGTCGGAAACTATGCCTTGGCATGCTGCAACATTCTTAGGGATGACGAGGCGTCCTTAAGCATGTCGCACCATCCTCAAGCTTCGTCAAGCACGTCGGGCGACGGCGTACCGAAGGATCCCGAAGCGTCCCGAAGCATCCTCAAAGCTGCCGATACAGTAGCCTCAAGCATACCGAAGCGGTATTTTTGTTACTACGGTCATTTGTCATGGAAATTTCTACTTTATTGCTATGAAGTTAATGTGTAATGCTTTTTGTCACCTAAAATCCTCAGCCGTGCCGATGCCGATAATGAGCTCCGGCCCTTACTCGACACGATTGGTACCCCTCGCTCATGAAAACACTACTAGAAATTCAACGGCAATGAAATAATCTCAATAAAGTTGTGAAGAAGGCTTATTGTAATGGCGTGCCATAACAATAGCCTACGCGGTTATAGTGAAGTTGTAAATATTGATGTTAGCCGCTTCCCATCACGAGAGCAGCTCCCACGGGAACTGCTGCCCACCGCCATTGTTCGCAGCTTCCTCTCCCATACATATTTACATAATATCACTCACGGTTGTGATAATTGATAAATTGATAATTGACGGTATCTATCGGTAACTAGCTGTGCCCCGCGGTTTCACCCGCGTTTAATTTCTAAGAAATCCATATAAACTTCCACACCCTATTTCACCCCCTTAGGGGTTGAATTTCTAAAAATCCTTTCTTAGCAGATGCCTACGTCATATCATCTACTTGCCAAATTTCAGCCTGATCCGTCCAGTGGTTTGGGCTGTGCGTTGATAGATCACCATGTTTCACCTTTGAGTTTTATATATATAGATTTAACTAGCTGTGCCCCTCGGTTTCACCCGCGTTTAATTTCTAATCCATATAAACTTTAACACCCTATTTCACCCCCTTAGAGGTTGAATTTCTAAAAATCCTTTCTTAGCGGATGCCTACGTCGTAACATCTACCTGTATGCCAAATTACAGCTTGATCCGTCCAGTGGTTTGGGCTGTGCGTTGATAGATTGGCTATGTCACGTTTGAGTTTTATATATATAGATATGGCTGTAGTAAAATACATTAGGAGAGTTTCTGGTGGCCATTTTTAGGAGAAGGGGAAGGGAGAAGGACACATGATGTCGGCGTGAATTGACAGTTATGCTGTCGCGTTTCGTGCGGTTTGTGAACAGCCTGTGGCCCATAGGAAGGGGTAACGCATCTGCGTAGAAATTGTGCGGATGTCTATGGGCATCGGTAGTCATCAAAACTTTTTTCGTATGCTCGTTTGTCTCCCTATAATATATGTAAAAGATACATCTGCATAGTCATTATTTTTCTATGGAGGTCGGTAGTCCTCTGAAATAAAATGTAATATTTTGCCTTATAGTCCGGTCAATTTAGACATTTGAAATAACAAAAATTCCCGGAAAGCCAAATTTTGGTGGAGACCTATAGTTTGCCATTACAAATCAAGTTTTAAAAGTCCCCATCGATCCTATGTGTGCTTAAAAAGTTATTCGAGGTCAAAGGTCAAAATTTGAGGTTTTTTGGATTTTGCTTGAAAATGGTAAGTTTTATCAAAAAAAACTTTAAATCAAAGTTGTAGATCTTTAAATTATCTACAAAAATAGTATCAACGATTTTTTTCCTAACAGTCACCATTCCTGAGATATCGCGATTCTAAGAGTCATTAATAGTCAATGTTAGTCATATAATAGTCATATGTTTCACATAGTGGATCCTTCCACTATGTAACACTACGGACATTAGAATAACCCGATGTTTTTCAAGCCGTGCATAGAGGAAATTCAGTTAGGGACTGGCTACCATTTGAATAAATGTTTTTAGGATAGTATAATATCTATAAAAGAGACACAAATAAGTATTTATACTTGTATTAAGTGCCTAATCTAATATATAAAATTCTCGTGTCACAGTTTTCGTTGCCATACTCCTCCGAAACGGTTTGACCGATTCTCATGAAATTTTGTGAGCATATTGAGTAGGTCTGAGAATCGGCCAACATCTATTTTTCATCCCGATATTCCCACGGGATCGAAAGTTACGCCGGTGAAACAGCGGGGCGCAGCAAGTATGTATATACGTGGCTTATATGTGCATATCATGTATAATATGAATCTTAGAATCGCGATATCTCAGGAATGGTAACTGTTAGGAAAAAAATCGTTGATACCATTTTTGTAGATAATTTAAAGATCTACAACTTTGATTTATGTGTATGTTGTTATATTTGTCTCTTTTATAGATATTATACTATCCTAAAAACATTTATTCAAATGGTAGCCAGTCCCTAACTGAATTTCCTCTATGCACGGCTTGAAAAACATCGGGCTATTCTATTGTCCGTAGTGTTACAAGGACCCAGATCCACTATGTGAAACATATGACTAACATTGACTATTAAATGACTCTTAGAATCGCGATATCTCAGGAATGGTGACTGTTAGGAAAAAAATCGTTGATACCATTTTTGTAGATAATTTTAAGATCTACAACTTTGGTATAAAGTTTTTTTTGATAAAACTTACCGTTTTCAAGCAAAATCCAAAAAACCTCAAATTTTGACCTTTGACCTCGAATAACTTTTTAAGCACACATAGGATCGATGGGGACTTTTAAAACTTGATTTGTAATGGCAAACTATAGGTCTACACCAAAATTTGGCTTTCCGGGAATTATTGTTATTTTAGCACTTTTTTATGTCTAAATTGACCGGACTATTATTTTATTGGCAAAGGTTTTTAATGATGTACAAACAAATTTGTTTGTGGTCTGGTTATCAAAGGTGACTGGAAAACATTAATTCTTTTGCCGGTACACTCAATAATAAGGAAAAAATAAGGCGGGCGCATTTATGCCTTTATACCCATTATGGATAATTGGAGGACATTATTACGGGGGTTTAATACCGCCCATGTTCTGAATTCGTACTTTTTTTTAGAAATCTTAAAATCTCAATTACATTGTTAGATCTAACCCGGGCTTTAAAGCTTTTTTTAAAACTTTACAAAGAAAGTCTTAAAGTACCTACTATTGAAATAATCTCTTAAAATATTAATTACTTTATTAAATCCAAACTTTTCTCTCACCTTATCTTTATAAAATAACACAAATGAGCAGCTGGAGAGTTTATATGACTACATGTCATAAGAATTCACACAGACCATAGCTATAGTAGCGCCTTCTCTTCCAAAGCCTTCCTGAGACACGTGCCGCATGAAACACGTTAGTCGCTTTCCGACGTGACGGTGCTAGAGACAACTCCCCAAGCTCGCCAAGTACCAGCAAGGGCACTACCTCTTATTAAAACCTTACTAACTCACCAACGAGTAGACTTTAGGCTTGCCAACTTGAAATTACGAATTTGCGGGAAATGATGATTTCAAACGCGGGACAAGGGGTAAAACAGCGAGATCCAACTAGTGGGCGATTTTTGCAAAAAATTGGTTTTTTATAATTTAATAAATATTTGATAGTCGTGGGAGTAGAGAACATTTTAAGTTAGGTACTTTCTAAATGACTATTTTTCGCATGATTTTTGCGTGGACTATCATTTGGCCGGCCGGCTATATATGGGGCATTGATAAGGGTCTCAGAAGCGGGACGGTAGGCAAGCCTACCGACAAGGCCCCACTTCTTCTTAGTCGTCACACTCTTGGCAGAGTGGTCGTGGTCGTCGCATCAGGGTTGGTGACACGCTTCACAATCCGTCGCCACTCCTCTCGCATCCTTGCCTTTCTTGTGCACTCGTGGAGAGAACGATCAAGCGCAGCCTTCACCTGTTCAGTCCAGCGCATAGGCGGCCTGCCACGTGTTCTTGTTCCCTCAACTCTACCCTGTACTACAAGGCGTTCTATTGATGCATCACCCCGACGCGAAACATGTCCGAAATAAGTAAGAATGCGACTTTGGACGATGGAAGATAGACGCTGTTGGACGCCGAGCTCCTTGAGGATAGAAATGTTGGTTCTAAATTCCGACCACGATATGCCAAGCCCCACTAGCCAGTCTTTATCGTACAATGTACACAGTAACCGGATACACGACGCTCGGCTGTAGTTCACTCGCAGCTCTCAATTTCCATGAAAATCCGCTTGCAGTTTGCGGATGCGGTTGCGGATCCGGCCACTCGGTACCGTACGGAGCGGGCCTTTGTGAATTTCTTGCGATTGTTTTGATACCTACCAAGGAGGTACCTATTGGAATGGCTAAGTTTGTTTTGACAGGGAAGTACCAGTGATGTACCTCCCTATCTATTGTTTTGTAATGTTACTGTTATATTACACGTAACATACGTACCTTGTGGCCTGTTATTGAGAGATTTGGAAAAAAGTCTATAGAGCAGTTGGAGCTTCTTGATGAGTTACGCCCATAGACATCCTGATCATGGGCCAACAGATTCTCTTAAACCTAACAAAACGTGACAGCACGCTGGCTTCATGCTGATGTGTGAGTGAAGGGTACCTCTCGAGTATGCCAGCACAATTTGGCATGACAGCATCATGCTACATTGCAGCTCACTTGGGTAGGGTGCATAGAAGTGAATAAAATGAACAACTAGGAAGCAAGTCCCCTCTATTTACTTATAATAGTTGTCAATTAAAACATTCATATTCCTGTAGACATTCCTAATATGAACAGTACCGTAAGCGGGGTGTTGGGGTAGTTTGACCCCTACATCGTAGGTCTTAAGGGCTGTAGTGGCGTGCCTGGTGACACGCGACCTCGTGGCTTACGGCGCGTCGCGTGCTTCGTTAATTACTAGTTACACCACTAAAACTGTTGCTTGAGACTTTAATGGTGGTTTGTGGTTATTGTTGTACATGATTTGTGTCCGACAAAGGACGGTTACGTACCTGGTGGCTTTAGTCATTAATATATTCAGCATGGTGTGCCTTACTGCTGGGCAAAGGCATCTTTACTCTTCTTCCACTGGTCTCTGTTACATACTCGACAGCGGATTTTTCCGAAAGGAGTCTAGCTCGTCTCGCCATGGATGACGAGGTCTGCCGCGTTCTAGCCTTTGGTTATGACAATGAAAATTGTACAAAGCTGTAGAGTGCTATTGGTGCATGTCAATTGAATTGGCACGACCAGGGCGGCCCGCTCTCGCTCCAACAATCTTGAAGTGATGGGTTCTGTACCGCCGTGTACTATCGTAACGTGTAAGACAAAGATGAAAACAAAACAAGAAAATACAAACAACAAACAATCAAGATTATAGGTGCTTGCATACATTTTGTAGGAAACAAACAACGAATTTAAGTTTGTAATGCTTATTTGTTTTTTTTTTATATTTGTTATAATATTGGCGAAAGAAATACATCAGTGTTTGTTGTCACTGCTTATGTTAAAATGTATATTTCATAACTGGTGCCTGCAACTTCGTTCCCGTAACGTAGTAATTTTATAATCAAAGAGCGAGATTTTACCACAATAAAAAGAGTTTTTGATGTTGACCAGGCTAAGTATCCACCACAAAAGGTTTCATTCGAATCCGTCCAATTGTTTCAGAGATTAGCCTGGACAAACAGACAAACGGAAAAACATAAAAATAAAAATCACTGAAACGTGTTCTAACACTATTTTAACATCGCCCCCAATTAGTTTTTCGTAAATATATTCAATGTACAGACATACAAATTTTACTGTTTTATTATATGTATAGATATAATGTGCACAATAAAGTATAATCTTTCATTCACTCATACATCACATATAGATTGATAGATAGACGGGAGATGGCAGCGGAGTACACGTGATAGGCTCCCATTTTTAACCAATGGGTACGAAAGTAAATACGAAATGGCAAAGACAATTTGTAGACAGTTATCCTAAGCAGTTTGGAGTTTGTTGCCTTTGGTGAATTATTATTTTGACAGCTCTATATTGCAGAAATAGACTGGGATCGAATCCCGACCGACAGTCTCATGAATACCGAGATCCGATACCATGTTTGCGTAGGTATATTTATGTAAATCTCATAAATTTATTCCCGTTATCCGTACAAGCCCGCGACTGAACACGGGTTGATAAATATGTATTTAGGTTGGAGTCCGTGTATTTTGGCGATTTTCGTGTAAACTCCGGCCCTGGTGCGATATTTTTCATGTTAAATCCGGCCCTGGTTAATGTCTGATATTTTACGCTCTTTTGTATTACATTAATGGCGTCAATAAAGATGCCGAACGATTAATAAAGATCGATATAATGTTTTTACGAGTAGGTACGGGGCTGGTGGTAAATTTGTCTACGTTTGACGTTTATAGACAGGCTTTACGGGTGGTTTATGTTGGTGGTATTTTACTATTACGTATTTTCTACCTAAATAATCTGACTTTAAATTAAATAACAAAAATCCGACCGGTTATATTTGATATATTTTAATGTGCCCAGCAGACATCACGTTATCAAGAAGAATCCAAGTAATGTTTGCAGAATTTGTGTGCATTTTGCAATGTATAAACAGAATTGTACATACTTACGTCTTACAGACCTTCGAAAAATATTCACTGTGACATCGGGGTTACCGAAATAAATTAATAAAAAAAGTGTAATAAATTCAAAATTGATATTGCTAAAGATTTGGATATGAAAATGAATTTCAAGGTGCACGAGTTTGTAAACTCTCTCCCCTGGAAGCTTCAACGATTTTTTTAATTTTAATTTTTAATTTTCCGTACACATACAGACCGACGCCCACAGACATCCCCATAGAGTAATGGATGCGTTGCCTTTCTCGTGCGTCTGCCATGGCCTAGCGGATACTTACAGAAGTCAAGAAATTTACCATTTACGCCGGTATCGTGTAAGAAAAGTTACCGTGTAACGTACACGAGACCTGCGTAAAGTGACAGCTGTGCTGTCGCGTTTCTTGCGATGTGTAAGTAGCCGGATGCCATGGAGGTAGGAGGAGAAAGGAGGGCAGCGTGTCAGTGTAGCCTCTATGCGAATGTCTATAGACTTCGGTTGTCATGAAACCGTCCCCGACTGCTCGTTTGCCCCGCTACACCATTAAAAAAAAAAAAAGCAAGAGGTACCTTCCCGGTCGTTGTACGTTCAACAAAACTCACGTTATGAAGGTAGTTTGTACGTGACCATTATGTCTCAAGTCCACACACACAGTAGCGCCACCTCCCCGTACACTGCACATTACACAAGTCCTGTCCGCGCTAGCCGTGTTACTCACATCTCGAGTTCAACTTTATATGGTTTAATGAAATCAACACTTTTTATACAACAGTTAAGTATATTAGTGAGTGCTGCACCACCAACATATCATTTTTATGTAGATATTGTTTGAGCCATTTTCATGACTTCCGATAGATATCCGCAAAGACGTTGTTCAGATACGTTTCCCTCCTTTCTCCTCCCCCTCCACGGGCCACCGTACATACCATGGTATATACACGACGGAGTAGCTGTCGCTTTACGCCAGTTTCGGTAAGCGAGAAAATTTAAAAACAATTGTTTTTAAAATCGTTCCTTTCAACTCCACCATCTTTTTATTTGTATCAATCGCAGACGTCTCAACACAGCTACAACGAGTATTCTATTAATTCCGTGCACAGCTCCAGAGAAACATGTTATGGGATGCAGTTTTTTGCCCGGCGCAGCATTAAAGTGCACTGCAAGTAGTATTGTAATTTAATAAAATGGCTCGTGGGGCAATTTGCGTCAATCGCGAAACAACGGCCAATTACGAAAAAAATCTGACAACATGCCTGTTGCCTTGTACGACTAGGGTTGTACCGAAACCGATAACGATATAATATGGATATTTAGGGTTTTGTAAAACCAGCAAGCTCTCAGATAGAGGTAGCTAGCATCTTTTACAACATTTGTTCTACGTCCTTTGACATAACTCAATAAATCAATTTTAAATGATTTTTACGTTTTTAATGTACTGTGGTTACATTTGTAAGTCCCGCGCATGTACTTGCATGCATGCAACAGCTGGTGGACCGGCCAACTCCTCGCGCGCTCCCCGGCGGCACGCCTCATGGGTTTGTTGACTATATCCTGCGCGATGCACTTATAACGATCGGACGAAAAATCAATTTATGTTTATTTTTGTATTCAAAAATAGATAGCGATTTATGGAAGTACTCAGCCTGTAGTAGACTTTAAAATGCTACTACGTCTGCTTGTTTGCACAATTATACTATTACTTGAAATATGTCGCGTCCAAAATACTATTCTGTATTATTCTATATTAATTATAATCAGACCTATGAAAAGACAAGCAAAATCGGCTTTTACAATATATTTTTTCGTTTGGACTGTTTCGTATTTGTTTATGAAGGTCGGTCATGTTATCGCCTTTTTAAATCATTTTTACCTCCTCTGACAGTATCGTTTATTTTATTACACATAATTTTTATATTAAATTGTATATTTGTATCGATTGTGGTGATATCGATGATGCATCCCTATTTGTAACAACTGGGCCTTTATTGCCGATGGAAAATGGACGAGCGAAAGTACGAGATGAGGAAAAAAGTAATGTCACTGGCCGCATAGCGCACGGGACCTAGTCTCCAGACTAGAAAAAGACCACAACGGCAGACGTCAAGTGTGTCGGCGCATAAATTATCGATTTCACGCTCTCGTTAATCGATTTTGAGTCGTAACTTCTCGAGTACATGTCAGGTTTTACTGCATCAATGCGTAGGCGAGTATTTTTATTGCATATTGCATAAAATGATTCGATTACAGGCCTGTCGCCTGTCGCCATTTCGCGACGACCAATGCCATCGTGTGGTGATGTTCGCTAATCCTGGAAATGTTAAAGTTGAACAACTTGAACGTAACTCGATTTTTATAAGGCCGATGTACTGAGTGGAAGATCTACTGAGTGGACTAGTGATGGGATCAACTCAGGTGTGAGGGCATGAGCGTTTTTATTGCAATTTCATCTCAAGAGTGACGTAAATTTTTTACGCGCATTTTTTTACATACTTTCCTATTTTATATTATTTTTGATGTACTTACGATGATATTCATAATAGTTCCTAATTGACAATATTGTTGTAAAATAATCGATGGAATGTTGTAAAATATCAATTTAGTCGGCATATGGAATCGCATTCACCCATTTTAGTTTTTTGAGTCTAGTGTTAATCGACCGATTGGGATAATTGTAGCTGATAATTCGCGCACGTTACGCCAGCACTAGCGGGTTCGATTCCCACGCAGGATCATGGTCATGGACGTTTATAATTATAATATGTTACATTTAGATAAAAAAAGTTACAACTCTGCTGCCCCGCGTCGTGGCCTATTGGAGGGTAGAATGAACGGAGAGCAACATATCTTAACATAAAATATGCGGATATTTATGTGCGGTGTATAGACTGCCTAAACAGATCAATGGAAATCAGAGGTCACCACCGACATCCATTATCATCCGCATAGTCTCACACTACCTTCCAATAGGCCAACAATAACTCATAAACAGAAGAAACTGCTACTAACAACATACGAGTAGCTGTCACTTTAAGATTTGAGCGACAGTTACCTATCCAGAAGTGCCAGTCCCCGATCGTGCCGGCCCATTTCGACTCCATGCAAGCATGCAGTAAGAGGTAGTGCCGTAGTGCCATGTAGTCGAAACGTGCGACGGTCGGAGAGGTACCTCCCGCTCATACGATATCACTTTATGGTGAGTTTGCAGTCGCATTTGCGCGGTTAACCGGGGGCCCATTGAAGAGCGACAACGTGGTAGGCGACACAAATCGTTAGTGGGTATCGGTCCTATTTAACGACTCCCGTAATTGCTCCTTTGTCCCCATAAGTTATACTATCCTACTAATATTCTAAATGCGAAAGTTTGTTTGTTTGTTACTCGTCGATCTACTAGATCATTTGCAGGTTAGCTCAACAATTCTTCTAAAGTTAGGGATTAGTTTTAACATATTATTAATATTATAAATGTGAAAGTATGTATGGTTGTTTGTTTGTTTGATTGTTACTATTTCTCGCAAAAACTTTCATGAAATTTGGCACACACACATTGACAGTAACTTGGAATAACACATAGATTTTATCTCGAAAAATTGTTCCTATAGGATGCCATGGGATGATTTTCTATTTTCCACGGGATCGAAATTTACGCGGGTGAAGCCGCGAGGCGCAGTTAGTAAAAATATAATTACACAATTCCATACTTTGAGGAAAACGTTAAATTTAACAATATTAATTTACGAATAATTAAATAAACCTACCGAATGAAATTCAATTGAATCAAGTTATTGGTTGCAAAATGTTTTTAATATCGTTAAAATGTATCGTACAAAAGACATGCACAAGTTAAATTGACAGGCTGCTCCAATAACCCAATCTGTCGGCTCGATCGATTGTGGCGAGCTGTCGGGGCACTTGGTGATAATGGGAAAGTTGGAAGTTGTTGTTGCAATGCGTATTGTTGTGTTATTGTGTTCACAAAAACATTTATTTTAATTATTTAATCATATAATACGAAGTCATGTAACCAATACGTCTTAGGGTTGTTCAAGAAAAGAGCATGCCATTGCCTTTAAGGCGGACTACGCGCCCGCAAGACAACTAGTTTTGCGGACGTGAATCTTTAAGCTTGTTTGCTCTTTGTCCTTCAATAGTCGGTGCTATTATGACACGGCAATCACGCCCATATGTGCACGCATAAATGTTGTCTGCATAACTACTATGTGGGTGCTTTCGCTCCTTCAGAACCATGTGAGCGAAAGGTGGGTAGTACCTTAGTAGTACCCATAGTAGTACGCTATTTCGCTATATGGCCTATGGGTTCAAAATTCATTCTTAGCGTTCTAAACTCATTACCCATGTACATTGGCTGTATTTTCAATGATGTTCTTAAAGTATCGTCATAAGCTTGATAAACAATTCACCATAATGTTTTGTTGCAGGTAATGCGGGCTCCTGTCGGTGAGATCCTTTGATATGTTGTGCACGCAACTCGCGAGACGCGAGCGGACCCGCACGCAAGAGCGCGTTATCTCACCATCAAAGAGCTCACGTATTAATTTAATTAAAAATCACCAACTCTTTGTCTACTGCCATGATCTTTGATGTCACTGAATTGGGGTTATCTGCGAATGAGCATGTTCTTGAAGTAGCTGTATTCTTTAAGGAATGTATTTAAGCGTTCAATTGGTAGGTACTTATATGAAATATTATGAATAAGAAATGTGAAATAGCAATAGAGACTAACGTTAGGGTAACGCTTTAACGCGCTTACGTCGCCTGTCTTTTGAGCATTTTTTATTTCAAAATGATGTTGCAAACACAAGTGCACTCTCTACTCTCTCATTCACATTCCGATGGGACGGCAGTCCGACACGACCGGAGACCCGAACGTGCTCTCCGAGGCACGGGGTTGTAACACCGGCAGCTTCCTGACTCCGGGGTGTTATTAGAAATTGAAAAATTCCAATAACACTGTTTGCTCCGACCCGGGATTTGAACCCAGCATGAACACGCATACCACTAGACCACAAGGCAGTCACAGTTAGTTTTAGGTATATTCGAAGTAGGACAAACTTTATCCTTCAAATATTGTCCACTTTTGGACGCTGCTATGATGTACACTAGCCCTGCCCGATACCCGGTACACATATTGTAACAAAATCTGATACAAAGACAGCTCAGTCAATTATAAAGTAAGTTATCGCTTCAGCGATGGCCGACCACCGACCTACACAACGTGGGTTGACATGGAGCCAGTAATCCGACTTATGAGTGACGTTACAGGATTATAAGTGTAGCAATTTCACCGGTCACACTGACCCCGATTTAAAATTTTGTATCATGGTAATATAAATCATCATCGTCAATCTTATCCGGTCCTCCCTAGAGGGTATAGTAAGCGTACCTTGTGTTTCAGTTTACTAAATTTTTTTTATTGTATTGGGGGGCAAACGCGCAATTCGAGCCATTTTTATGACTATCTACGACCATAGACATCGGCATAGAGATTATACAGTATACAAATGCTGAGCCCTCCTTCCTCCTCCCAACCCCATGGGCCACCGGCTACTTACAGACAGCTGTCACTTTACGCCGGTCTCGTGTAAGCGTTACTCTATAAACAGCAATCGAGCAGTCGACTGTAACACNGCTGGTGTGGCCATTGTTGCCGTGACACCCGCCGCGGGTCGAAACAAGCAGGTATGACTGAACTGAAGGCATGTAAAAACCCTATAAAATTGGTCTGTGTAAACATGTACAAGGGCTGGTGATAGTAGGACCTTCGCCTATTAAAGCATTGCGACGTGGAAGACATGCAGATATGGGCTGTGGTTTCGAAGTTTTGCTTGAAACGACACCACAGAATACCGGTATCCGTTGGATTTGCAACGGATCCCACACAAGTGGTTACGGACACCGGTATCCGTAAACACTACGCTGGTAGGGACGTAGCAGCGCGATAGTGTGTCCGCCTTCATAATGATATTCACATGCATAATAATGCATCAAAACTGCTTCTAACAGCGGGCCGTACATGGAGCGCGCTGGGTGTGGTGCTGGCGCTGCTCACGACTGAACACCTGAGCACTCACACAGACCATCAATGAACTTGGCTCGATGCTCTAGCGCGCGCTGATATTAAGGGCTGTTTATACTCTTACTTGATTAGCGAAATATACGTTTTTAGCCAGTGATATCTTTTTAATAGTAAGGTAAGGAAGCAAAAGAGTTGTCCGAGTAATTTGGTCACCGATCAAATTACTCCCCACTAAATTCAAAAATAACTTCAAAAATGAAAAACCACACAAGAGGTGAATGCAGACGCGAAGCCCTCTTTTTAGTTCTTTCATCCCCTCCATCGGACCACCGGAACAAAACTTATAAAACTAGACAGTAAAGCAATAACTTGAATTGAGGAGGAGAAGAGGGAGGAGGAGACACGAGGCTGTAATGCAGACAGGGCATTAACTCTGGTAAATGTCTTTAACTGAATAGGTTTATGAATGTATTCCTGAGTTGGCAATTTACAGATATAGTTTTAGGCGCTTGGCACACTGCCCCGCATCACGCTGCATGTTGCGTGTTGACGCACCCACGCGCGGACTTGCGGACTGCAGGTCTGCATCATCGTACGGGTTTTTTACGTACTCAGGCGCGTAGTTGAGTTAAGTGGTTCTCTCATTTTATCCAAAATCACGCGCGACACTGGGGCATTCGGTGTACGATACCGTGCGTCTGGCCCCGCAACCACGCGCGGGATGCATGTTTCTCCGCTTGTATGCACGTGATCCGCGTAACGCGCGTGGATGCATCTTCTGTGTGTTGGATTGTGCGTGTTTTCTATACAAACACATACAAGCAACGTTCGAACACGCATTCACGCGCTATTCTGCGTGATGTGTGGCAGTGTGCCAAGCGCCTTAAGGCTTTGTCCGATGCGTTTGTTTCGGATTTAGAAAAATGTGTGCCAACCGTGCGCGTTAGGTTCAAACCTGGCAGGAATGCGAATCCCCGCTCGCTGCTCTGGTACCTCCCCCGATGTCGTCATATTAGGGCGACATCGGGGAAGTGCGGGGGTTGAAAGATGTTCCAACCAGGCCCCAAGTTGTCGCGCACGAGAAGTATATATTTGCGCCGCGCACAGCGCTGAGATAAGATTTGTAGAGGATAAGTTCCAGGTTCGCAGTTCGCGAACTCTTCGCGCGCGATCTGCGAAGGGTTTCGCGAGCGCGATGCCACCACCGGATGATGGAAGCACCAGCACTCGCGCAACGCAAATAAAACTCGCATAAGATGTTTGATCTAACTTAAACCTACTAAAAGTACAAAGTTGACTCAACATGCCCAGCCTTAAATAAATTGATTAGATAGAGGCACTAATTTATCTAAAGATAGCGATAAAAACTTATTAACTAAGTAATTTTCTATGTATTTTCTATAACGCAAATATTAATGAGTAGGTATTATTAATACAGAATTGTAAAAACTTATCTTCTTTATATATTTTAATTTTAACTGTTTATAATGTAACATTTATAGCTAGAGATGCAGCATATCAATGATATATTCAAACATCCATCCAAAGTTTATTATTTATAGTATCGGCAGGATGTTACATAGTCTGTGGATGTAGAGATGGTTCCGTAGTTTGGCACACTGACAACTCGCACCTCCGATATCGATATTGTTCTAGAATCGATTAGGAACTTCCGCGGGAACTCGTAACGAGTAAACTTTTTCAGGAAACTTCAAATTCCTTTTTCAAAGTCTCGACTCGACTTGCTAATGAAATTGGAACGCAAACCAAACACTAAAGCTCGTATAAAAGTTTAAACATAAAGCTTTCGCGGTCGTTATAAAAGCACATTAAATTTTATTTCACATAAAATTAAGCTTTTGCCGCCGTAAATTTTCATTATAAAGTATTGCAGTAAGTAGCTGTATATTTGTTATTAATTTATTGCGAACCGTAAACAAACTTAGTAAACATCGACGTCCGTGGCGCCAGAGCAGTTTTTGGTTACGGTGTCTGAGCCAACGGTGGGGGACTCCTACTATATTTTGTACTGGCAATCTCTAATTGAATGATACATTTTTATTTTACTCTCCTTTGATAAGCGATAAAAATTTTCATCCTACTATTATTTTATTTTACATTAGCTTCCGCCCGCAGCTTCCCCCGCGTGGATTCACACTTAAAAAATGGAGTTATAATAACTCAATTTCCGCCATATAAACCTTCCTTTCCATCACTCTATCTATTTAAAAAACCCCATCAAAATCGGTTGCGTAATTTTAAAGATCTAAGAATACCGACATAAAAATCGAAAATGGACTTTGTTTTATACTATGTAGTGATTATAATATCCATTGTTAAGATATACTTACTTTACAATGTGGAATACCCTAATTACTGTTAATTCAAAGAATTAAATGTTTCCTTGCAATCAATTTTAAGTATGTCTTTCACGCAATAATTATAGAACCGATATGGCTGTATTTGCTGAGCTGTATACAGATTACAATCTGGAATAACATTAAAATTAATTACTCCGAAAAAATGAATGCTGCTCATAGAATATTACACAGGCGAAGCAACGGGGCATAGCTAGTAAGCAAATAAAGATAGTTGCGAGTCTAAATGAAATACTAGAACATTGAATTCCCAGTTCAGCATGTGAGACTCGCTTTACTCAATTATACCTCGGCGGTATGCGGATCTTTATCGAGTCCTTTGCGGTCCCTTACTAAGTCCGGTATGTCTTTCTCAATGCGAATTATTCTCGAAGCCAAATTTAATTTGCGCATGCAAATGCCCCGAGTGGAGTAATAACCTTATTTCCATTTCAATTAAGTCGTTTATTGCATCGATTGCGAAAACGCGTACATTCGTGTTTGGCGGCTCCATAGATTTAAATTCCGAATTTGAAAAGAACATTGCATGCAGTGATTGGGTCTTTTTGTTTAAGGCGCAGTCTTTCATCTTGTAGATTCAAACGTAGTTGGTGAGATAAAAAACATGGGGTGTTGATTGTTGAGCTTTTAATAAATATGGCTTGCATTGAGATTAATGAGGTTTAAATTTGACTTCGATTTAACTTGAGCTAAAGCTTAGAGGATGTGATAAAATCAAGAGAAAAATGGAAGAAGAAAAAAGAGATTGCCAAATTGGTAGATGTCCTTAGACAACTCAGCCACAAGTTGGCGTGACTCTAGATACACGGTCCTTCACAGATGAACGCATAAATATTGATACATTTATTTAGTTCGTAAAATAAACTAGAGGATTAAGTCAGCAAGGGCGACGCTACTGTTGATGATCATTAAGATAATAAGTATATTGTGATTAATTCTCTGATTAGTTAATGCAACGTTTCACGATCAGTGACAAGCTTCCGTCCAGGGATACGTAAAGCTTGACTGGAGAGTAATACTGAGAAAATGAAACCAGATTTTTAGTTTTACAAAGAAATACGAACACATTTCTCACATTAATTAAACTGCTAACTGGAACACTAGATTAGTGTAAACCGAAAGAACCAAGGTAGGCAGAGGTAGAAGACATCCGCTGGGGTCCCGGAATTTCTTATTATCTATATATATTATTCTTATCTATTCTTCCGCAGGGGTGACGTAGACTCTTCGGCGCAGACCAAGGTCCGTCCAAGTCTGCCATACTCTGCTTAATAGCCCCGCTAAGATGGGGCTACCAGACAAAAAATTATTGATTAAAGCATAGCAAGATAGTAGTCTGTGTGATTAAGTTGTGATGATGAAGATGATGCGATGTGAGATTGCAGCGCGGAGTCGTGAGCGGCGACCGCAGGTCGTGTGGCTGCGGACGAGGATGGAGAGGTTATTAGCATCCCGGGCGCTACGCCGGCGCACGTCATCAGCGTGTGAGCTTTATGGCTTTACAGCGTGGCTTGGAGAAGTACCGTTGTGTATCAGTGCCAGCTGATTTGTAGATTATTGTGTGGGTCCCGTGACTTTATCTGCATGTACTATCCTAAGGGGAACATTATCTTTTTCAGAAAAAGTACCCGACTGCGTCACAAGCAACAAAGCTATTTAAGTGTATGTATATATTTATGTATTTTAAATGTCTGCTACAAGCAGAAAGACATGACGGGTTGTATGTAGGTATACGGATGTAACCTATGAGGTGTTTTCTTCTTTGTTTTTATCTCCATTCGACTACACTTTAAATCCTACTTCTCCAGTAACTTGCAGCTTAAAGAACTCTCTCATTGGCCTGCAGAAGATACTGAACTGTGCAAGTTGGCCTGTACTGCTTGCAAATTAGCAGATGTTCATGTGTCTGCGCGACCTGATATCATTAGATTCTTCTAGAGTACCTAAGTGATAGATACAGTACCTATATAAAAGGTATATTGAAATATAATTTCATATGTTGAGTTCCTTACTTACAATGTTAAATTACATTTTCTAGACTGTAATCTATATCTGAGCCAAATTTCATCCAAATCCTCTATAGTTTGATATTTTTTGCAATTGAGACTGAATTTCGAGTTTGCACGTTGAAACCGACGGCCTTGTTGACACAGACCCACCCAAAACTCTACCCAATAAAATACCTAATGTTATTCTAGATTTCAATCTGTGCCAAATTTCATTCAAGCCCATTTCATAGTACCTTAGGTCCTATCTCCGCGTGTTCATCTGAGACACGAGTAAAAAGCGGACATTGTATCCCGCTGTCAGTTCAACGTCCAACTTAATTATCCATTGTGCAGATTCCGCGGATATGGTCCCCCCCCTCCCCCTCCTCCCCAGTCCTACTGAGATGTCGCTTGCGTCACTAACGGTACCTACCGGTCGCGTAATGAGATACCTTTTTACCCGACTGTACATTGTCGTGAAATATGTTTTTCTCCCTCTATTCTGAGGACAAGTATGACTACAATTAGGTAAATATCATATTATGAAAAAAAATGTTTTATTTTTGTTTATTTTTCACCAACATGAACGCCATTACTAGTAGTAGATGGCTAATGACGCCCCAGACCAGTGCGTCAATTAACGCACTAAAATTAAGTACAACGTTATAGCTTAAACATCAAAGTGGTTTCAGACCATGACTCCCCTCTTCTCTTACGTGTGAATTGAGAAGGATTCATTTCCCCGATCTATAAAAAACAAATCATTATGATATACATAAATTTTGAGGATATTAGCACCCATACAGACTATTGACGCCCAAGATTCACTTTGCGGGGCGTTATTACCCACATAGTACCTTCTACCTAGTTCTCATATTTTCACACATAATTACAAACAAATCAATCAAATTGTCAATAAGATACGAAATAAAGGTATCTAAAATGAGCGCTAATCACAAATTTAGAAATGTAAATCATAGAAAATAAACTAAGAGTATTTTTATAATAACAGCGTGCACTGTCAGCGTCCTTGAAATGTGGATCGCACTGGTCCTCTTGTTCCATAATCTTCTTCTTTATTACTAATTCTTCAATTCTATTGGTTTATTCTATGTGTGCGTGCAGTAACTGGTGTGGCATTATCTCCGATTTTTAGCATCCGGGCGTTATTTAACACTGGGCTTGAAACGACATAGGTTTTACCTTACCATTTTTATTACATACTAGCTGCGCCCCGCGGCTTCGCCCGCGTAATCCCTCAGGAACATTTTTTCGGGATAAAAGCTATCCTATGTTTCTTCTAATACCTCCAAGAACATGTGTACAAAATTTCATGATGATCGGTTGAGCAGTTTTCGCGTGAAAGGGTAACAAACAAACTTACATTCGCATTTATAATATTAGTATGATGATGTTAAATGTTGTTTATAAGGAACGATATAAGGGTATATATGTAAATAAATAGGGATTAACCTCTTTAAAAAAAATTTTAAAAAAATATTTGTATTTTTAACAAAAAAAACCTGGCCAAAATGTTTTTTCATACGCAGGTCTACAGAAAAACCTTCTTCAGTATTACACTCGTACATTTCTATGAAAAGTAAAAATGCTGTAAGAATACACAAGACACCGTGTAAGTGGTTGAACTGTGTGTGTTGCATTAAGGTATATTAGACGTGGAGTGGCAACTCTTCACGCCGGGGTAGCACGAGGATGCTCTCCACTCACGACTGAGTGGCGACAAGACAGCCCGAGGACGGCACTCGTGCACGCTTCTTAAAAATACAACAAATATGGCGGGCAAATACATTTACGGAGGAAATTTATCAGAATAACGTGCATGTTGGTGAAAAGATTTGGGAATTATGCACCTACCGATACTTTTAACTAATATATTTAGGACTTAGGTAGAATAAAGTGCTTCACTACTTAAATATTAATGTATCTATTGTATTATTTTCCGAAGTAGCATAACTTAGTAAGAGTTAGAGTAACTATAGTAATGGGTGGTGCCAACTTGAATTGCATCCGAATTGGGCCGGCGCGACCGGAGGCCTACCTGTGCTATGGCGTTTCATGCGGAGTAGTATCTGGTATCCAGGGGGAGAAGGAAGGAGGGCCACCGATTGCTTAAAATATAACCTCAATCGTAGAGTGCCAAGTCTTTATCTGAAGTCCAGTCAATAATCAAATTTTTTTTCAAAGCAATAATTTAATTTATTACATGGTACGCGCTACTTGTATGAATAGCCTTCAATAGTTTTTAATTCTATCCATTTGTCATAAATTCATAATAGCTACATTTTTTTATTCTTTATTTAAAGCTACATTGATTAGGTAGAAATATTTATCTTCATCAAAATGTCTTATTCATTTATGATCTTCGTAATTCGACTAAGTAGAATTCTCCTTCTCTCTTTCTAAAAGGGTCCTTTATTTTCATATGCATTTTAATTTCATCATAAATATAATACCTACTATCAGAGTAAAAAGGTGCTCATCAGGTATCAGACAATCTAATATAACTTGAATTACTTCTGTGAGTTGTGAATTCAAATTATGTCTAATTTATGTGTTCATCACATACGTACGTAATTGAATAGAAAAAACACGTAATTTGTTTAATTTGCAACTAGACCGTGTGAGCAGGGGCACTCGCACCATTAAGTAACTTGCCTGTTAACAAATATATAACATACAACAATTAACATTATAGCGTTACGAGATTAGACATGTTATTATAATTAACCGTTACAAACTGCTGTAGTCTTTTAGTGATCACCGACGCCCATAAACATCCACGTAACAATGGCTAACAGAACTACCGGCCGCGCTGCTGGAGTACACTGCAGAATAGGAATAACTAACTCTTACAACTGTCTGAGTGGGTCCGTTGCTTACTAGGTACCGGCGTAAATTTACAGCTGCGCTGTCGCGTTTTGTGCGGTGTGTAAGTAGCCGGTGGCCCAAAGAAGTGGGAAGAGGAAGGAGGCCAATACATCTGTACCTATAACCATGGGCGTCGGTAGTCATGAAAATGGCGCCGACTGCTCGTTTGCCCATTTATACTATAAAAAAAAACGTATATTTAATCATCAAATACGGCTAATTGGTATTATAGGACGTAAGAAATGCAATATTAAATTTTACATATTTGAGCTTGAACTTATAAGCTGTTTTTGTTGTTTAAATAGTACACTTACCTATTTAACCACTTGTAGAACATTTACCTATTTATAGGTTCATCTCGGTCTATTAAGAGACGGCTCCATGGCCGACGTGAAATTAATCGCTGTACCACGTTGGTATTTCTATTATATCTTGGAGTCTCCGCACACAAGACCTACTTTTAGGATCGGCTAAATGCTGCTACCAGACGCTCCAAAGCGCGTATTTAAAAACGCCGAACGCGGCGATCGGAAAAACGACTGCTAGTGTTACGTATCGAGCATCGGAGCAGTCGCTAAATCGCAACCGCCACCGTCACCATCTCGACGTTTCGAAGTTCACCACCGTGCGCTATAAGCGCAATTTCCTCCCGCGCAATACTTTTATATAAAATCAGCTACCGCCCTCGGTGTTCCCGGACTGATACGACTTAAAGAAAATAGCTTATTCATCTCTCAAAGGCCACCAACTCATCTGCGACACTGTCTTCGGTCTGTGGGCGTCGGGGATCTGTTACCATTTGCCTGCTACGCAATAAAAATATTCATAGGTAATAGTAGTCGAAAATAGTTGACTCACAAGTAAATGTTTGTGACTATAATTAAGTAACGTTTTTGGTTTGTTTTTAGTGTGATTTCATCGCATTGCAAACAAATACACAATGTTAGAAGAAAGAATAAATTAAATTGAAGCAGACAACCCGACGGCCTAAATATATTTTAATGTATCCAATGTCATTTGCGACAAGACAAACCTAACGACACCTCATACATAAACATCCTTCAAGACGTTCAGACAGTAGCGGGGAATAAAGATATACATACGAAAAACATAACACTTTTGACGCAGTCGAGTAAAGACAGGCGATAGAAGGCTAGACACAGTTAAGTGATTATCACCGCGCTGTTACGTGTGTGCTGACGGCAGCATAATAAGGCACTTATACCTGAACAATAGATATTTGTTCAAAAATCTGCGCACTTCAAACAATTTGCTATTCGCTTGCGCCCAACCCTAACGCTTCAAGAGGGTGAAGGTAGGGGGGGAGGGCTAGGGGTGGGCCCTTTGTCTGAGCGTCATTACTTTGTCAAAGGTTCTCGGGAAGGCGCGATTCTAAGCACGAGTAGATAGGGGTTAGGGATATGAGTAGGCTCCTGACTACACTCCTGTTTTGGTTAGCTGGCAGGGACATTCAATATTGTTCTATTCAGTAGGCTTGTATGTAGCAGGGAGTTCTTTACAATTTATACGAATATTTCCCGTGTATAATGATGAATTATTATTAGCTGGTTAACGTTCTTTGTAATAAAAAAGTATTAAAATATGGTACAAGCGAAAATCACACACTAAGCAGATACGAAAAGATTTTATCTACGTATAAAAAGAAGTTATCTGCGTAGTGTGTGGTGATCATTAAGTTTAGTATAGAGAGCGAGATTGAAAGATATCTGCGCAAATACAGCTTACAGCAACTGCATAGTGTGTAACAGCCTTTATATTTTAGGAGGTATTTAGGTCGTTTTTAACATTTTTCTCAAATAAACGTGAACATTCGAACGTTTTAACATATTTATTGAAGAGCTTACGTTTACAACCTGTCAGAGGTAGTGCCATGCTTTACTTTATAAGAGAATTGCGCCAGCACTACTGGAGAGGTGCGTGTGATACCGTCACACAGTTTCAACCATCCTGTCGCGTTTCGTGCGGCTTATGGGTTTCCTGTTTCCTGTTGGAAGGGAGAACGAGTAGCACATCCGTGTAGTATTTGTGTGGATGTTTGTTAGCGTCGATATTCGATAGCCATCAATATTTGATTTGTTTTGTCCCCATAAACTATAACAAAAGGCGCATTTCGATTGTTTATTTTTATAGTATAAAAGGACAAAAGATCAGTGAGAGCCGTTCCCATGACTACAAACGCCCATAGACATCCGCATAGAGATTATAAAGATGCGTTGTCCTCCTTCCTCCTCCCTTCACGAGCCACGGGCTTTTTTTTAATTTCCACACCGCACGAAACGCGAAAGTGCAGCAGTTGTCACTTTACGCCAGATCGCGTAAGCTAGAGGCACCTCCCCGGTCGTGACTCGTGTCATGTCAATTACTAAATACAACGTAGTCACGGGCGGCGCGTGCTCCGCATCGGGAGCTTGGGCAGCTCGATTACGAGCTCCACGGGACTCCACGGGCTCCACGGTGCTCCACGGTGCTCCACGGGGCTCCGCGCGGCCGCAGTACGGTACAGCCTCAATCAGCCCGCCATAACTAAGTAGCTGTGCAAAAAGCTTTAATGATGGTACACAATTCATAAACTGATAGCGATTCAATAGTTTTATTTAATTTTATAGCATATGTAAAAGGTAGTTCCACAATCCATGTAAGGAGCCAAATTACCTCTCGCTTACATGACACGCATAAAGTAACAGCTGTGTTAACAGTGTGCTGTCCCGTTTCGTGCAGTAAGTAGCCGGTGGCCCATGGAGGGAGGAAAAGAAGGGGGGCAAAGCATTTGTATAAGCTCATGAGGACATCAGTAGTAATGAAAATGGCTCTGATAGCTCCTTTCCTCCCTTATACCATAAAACAACTCACAATATGCTAACAATAACAGCATCTTCGTCACTTTTCTTCTCTATCCGTGAATAATGTACTTTCCGGGTCTTACTGGCTTGATTCAACTGCGAAGAATATTGTTTTGACTATTTCGAGTAGTAAGAAGTATGCCGTACTGGATTGCAGCGGAAATGAGCCGGCACGACCGGGGAAAGTTTCCTCTCGCTTATATGGTACCAGCGCAAAGTGACAGCTATGCTGTGGCGTTTCGTGCAGTTTGGTGGTGGGCTATTGAAAGGGGGAAAAAAAAAAGAGTCAAAAACTCCAAGTTTCCGTTTGCCCAATTTCACTATTAATAAAAAGGACGCTATAATTTACAAACTTTGCAAGAAAAATAAGCAGCTTTTTGCACATTTCATCTTCTAAAACGCAACAACATGAAATATGAACGGTAACATTTAAATCGAAATCGCTTGCAGCCTGTCTCTTGTGGCACACGCGAAGCGGAGAGTTGTAGCGGAGTGTCGGTCAAGCGGCCACGAGACAGTTAGTGCGTGTTAGAGTTACGCAGTTAACTAAACACCGCAGTCGGGCCACGTTAATGGAGAACGGGGTTTAATGGGAGGCGAGACGGACGCACCATCGCATGTCATTTTGTTTATGGCAGAGGCAACAGCACGTAACATGTTAGGAAAAGTAATAACCTAACTCAGGGGTTTTGAATAAGTACGGCCAATAAAGAATCCTAAGTAGTGGTTTTATCATGGGGAAGTAAAGATTCAGTCGTTGATAGCCATCATCTTGAATATGTTTTTCTTGAGATAAAAGATGTTGTTATCTCGCTCTCGGTGATATTACTGAAGTCTACAGTTCGTAAACAATGTATGAGGTAAAGCAGTTGACTAAATGGAGGCGGAGAATTGGAAGGCCTCCCACCCGGTGGACTGACGACTTGGCTGAGGTCGCGGGGAGCCGCTGGATGCAAGCGGCTCCCCGTGACCTGTAGCGCTCTACGGGGGAGTCCTTGGAGCAGAAGTGGACGCCCTCCAGCTGAAGATGATGAAATACTCCGCTTACATACGTACGTAACATAGATTAATAATAATAATAATATTGTATTAAAATGTATGTGTTGTTGTATTAGTGTTTCTCTTATTCTAGTTAGTAGGGTTAGTTGTGTGGGTATCCGTTGGAGATGTAGTCCCATGTCGGGTTAAGGCCTCCTCCATCCGCTTCCAATGCCCGATCTTTGGCAAGATTTAGAGTGAAGCCACACGGTGCGGTGCGGCGCCGCACCGTAAACATTTTGCCGTATCAATGTATACATGTGGTATGCGGCGCCGGAACGTACCGTCTGGCACATGATTGATTTTTATATGCAGGACGCCGCAGCGGCACCGCACCGGCGCCGCGCCGCGACCGTACCGCACCGTGTGGCTTCACTCTCAGTCAGTTTGTGCCCGCAGTCTGGACTATGTCGTCAGCCCATCGTTTATATGGTCTTCCAACCTTTCTTTTACCTAGCGGTCCTTTCCAGCTTGTGGTTTTTATCGTCCATCTATCGTCAGTGAGTCTTGCGATATGTCCTGCCCATCGCCACTTTAGTGTTAATGCTTGTGTTAGAGCATCTGTCAGTTTTGTCTTTTTTCTGATTTTGCTACTTCTCACCTTGTGAAATTTTCTTGTTCCCAACACGTAACATAACGTAAGATAGATTAAGGACTTAGTCCGGTCAATTTAGACATAAAAAAGTGCTAAAATAACAATAATTCCCGGAAAGCCATCTTTACGCCGGTATCGTGTAAGCGAGCCTCTCGCTTACACGATACCGGCGTAAAGCGACAGCTGTGCGTTTTGTGCGGTGTGTAGTAGCCGGGGGGAGGAAGAAGGAGGGCAACGCATCCGCGGATATGCGGATGTCTATGGGCGTTGGTGTTCATGAAGTTGGCTCCGATTGATCGTTTTCAAAAAAGAAAAGTAACAAACATTGGCATTTATAACATTAGTAGGTTAGCATCACTAATCTGGTATGTTAGCTGGCTTAATATGTCCTTAGGCGTGCTAATCTTACTGTAAGTGTAGGACTACGACGCCTAAGACAAGGTCTTTTAATAGACATCATACAAGAGACGCAAGGTTATACGTAAAATGACAGTTGTGCTGTCGCGTTTCGTGCGGTGTGCGAGTAGCTGGTGGCCCACAGAGGTGAGAGGAGGACAGAGGGCAACGCATCTACATAACTCTATAGTCATATGGGAGTCAGTAGTCAGGAGAACGACTCCGACAGCTTATTTGCCCCCTTATGCTATAAAAAAACATCATACAAGAGAGACGAAAGACTAAAAAGCACAGTAGACAGGTAATGTCATGCTCACATGACACCGTCACAGGTGACAGCTATGCTTTAGTCGTGTGACTTTCGGTCCACTGGAGGGGGAGAGACGAGGAGGGCAAAGCTACTATTATTTACCTAATAGTATCACTATATGTATATTGTTGGTTTATATTTATTTACTTTTTGTTTTCTGTAAAGTTGTGTGTAAAGTAAAGCAAAGTGCTGTGTATGTTGATCGTTAGTTCTTGTATGTGTAGGTTGAGTAGGGAAAGGTGTATAGTTGTGTTTTATAGTTCTTAAATAAAGTCTTTCGTTTTCTATTTCTATATAAAAATCTCGTGTCACAATGTTAGTTACCGTACTCCTCCGAAACGGCTAGCTCGATTCTCATGAAGTTTTGTGTGCATATCAACATCTATTTTTCATTCCGTTTCATCAACGTCACTTTCACCGGGATCGTAAACTTACGCGTGTGAAGCCGTGAGGCACATCTAGTATTTTATAGAAAGGATTCTCCTTTGGAATTTCCTTAGAATTGGAATCGTTGTTTGTACGTAGGAGGTAAATAAGTAAATAAAAGATCTTTGATACAATATTTCATTTTCCTTCTAAAAGCTTTTCTCTAGGACTTAGGAGGCCTTGGTAACGGATTTTCCAAGAATTGGTGTCCTATGAAAGGGCTCTTGCAGGAATTGTTATAAAATATATAATAGAAAATATTACATCAAAGAACTTTTATTTAGTTGTTCCTCGGAATCTCCTCCTACGTACAAACAATAAACTCTATTTTAACAAGACATATTTAGAAAATATAAGGTAAGCTTTATTGATCCTTCTTTTTGTTGACGCAAGGGTACGTATAATACCTGGGAGCACCGTTGGGCTCTAGACCTATGTCCAACTCGACAATAGTGCAATAGCGACTAAACTCCTGCCCGCCTTCAGCCGCTATAATTGGAGAGTCCCGGATCCGCAGGCAACAAAACTCCAAAGGAGCACACCATCAGCGCGTCTGAAATCGGACCCGCCACTAGTCCCAATCCACGTCGCCGTCTGCTAATTCAGAGGGACGGGTGGAGGACCCTTCAGCTGAGCTGCTCTTAGTCTGACCTCTCCCCACAAGCCTTTCCGAAAGGGGTAGTCCTATCCGGCATAGCCTTGGGAATCACAGAGACCCGCAAGCCCCCCTACCTCGTCAAGGATGCACCATCTTCGGTGGAGAAGTTTAATTGATTCTAATTTAATTAAGTTCGTTGCTGTTTCATTAGTATGTTGAGGGAAAATGGAATTATCTACACAGCGTGGGAGGAGAGGAAATCACAGCCCACTGGAAAAACGTGGGCGAGAAATTACCTTCGTATTAATTTATAGTTTCAATCAACACTCATGTCGTAGTTATGGCGTAGCATGGTTTTTAATGTACTTTGATGCAAGATCCGGTGAAGTCAGCATTTTTATGTGACACTACGCAAAAAGGACGGTCACTACCGGGGAAGTACTCTTCGCTCAAATACAAACGTGATGCGATGATCCTTGGTAACGGAGCAAGGCACCTACTGGTAGCTCCTAAATGTTTTTTTTCTATAATGTATTTTTGTTCGTTTCTGAAGAATAAACTCCTACTACTGAATCAATATCAAAAATTCTTTCATTAGGAGTACTCCAGGCTATTGCATTACATAGAAATACATACATATATAATAAAATGGAATTGGAACATTGAAATGTTCCCAGAACCCCAAGGCTGTGAAAATTTGTGTGAAACAATTGCAATAAAGCTAGTGATATTGAGTCGCAGCTGTCCTTGAAGAGATGGGGCCTTGAGTATCCCTCTAGATCCGGGTAAATAGCTGGCACGTGACTGCCGTGTATTGATTATATTGGCCTTCTTATCGTTCGTTGACATACCGAATACTTATGTGGACTATTTGTACTTCCTCTTTGTTGAAGGAGGAAGATGATAATTAAAAAAAAAGAAGATTATGAAGACAATAGATTGTAACACTGAGTTTGACAGCTTGGAGTATTAATTGTTGTAGTCTTTTTATAGAATAAGGGGGCGAACGAGCAATCGGAGATATTTTCATATCGACGCCCTTTGAAACGCGACAGCACACTTTACGCTGGTTTCGTGTAAACGAGTGGTACCTCCCTGGCCGTGCGAGCACAATTTTGCTACATGCACGCAGCATGGCACTACCTCTTACTAACAAGTACAAACGAACAGTCATTTTTAGCATAGCACAAACGAGCAATCGGAGCCATGACTACCGACGCGTAATGTCCGCAAGGGTTATGGCCGTAGCCACAATTATTAAGGCAATGTTAATTGTTATGTAAGACAGAGGTACCTCCTCGTCGTACGGCAACTCACAAACGGCATGAAAACCAATTATTGCTGGGCATTGGTCATCAATAAGGCTGAATCTTGAGAGTTTACGTCCCACGTCTTGGCAAGCGTAGGACGCCCTACAGTTAGGTGGAGTACCGACATTGACTAAGTACCTGGCACTGTGAGGCGACGGAGAGAAGACCGAGCTCAGTCGCGTGTGGTGGAACCTTTGTCCAGCAGTGGACGAAAATGATGAAGAAAGTTTGTTGCGCGTTTGTGCGATAATCTTATTTCATTAACTGAAAGCCACTTCAACACCGCACATTCAAAACGAGTGGTTTTAAAGCATTACTAGTGGCCGCCCAGTGGTCGAAATTCGACCATAAAATT